>JAEAOA010000203.1:30000-70839 GCA_016746295.1 Potamilus streckersoni | reverse complement strand
GCATCAAGTACATTAAGTACTTCTCGACCACATATTGGAGGATCAGTTATTGTTTGTGTTGGTAGCCTTGAATACCAGATCGGAGTAATTTTGTTTTCTGACAAAATAAAGAAACTACTTTGGTGGCGCTAATCCATATGAATCAAAATAAACAAATACACGTGGATCAATTGCATATGCTACTCAATGCGTGCCCGGTCCAGAGTTTTTTTTTCAAGATTAATAATATCAGTTTCAGTATTGCTAGGTTGTTTTGGTAATTTATCGCGCATAAAAACTCCTCTAAAGTTTTTTTTTATATTTAGTCGCTTGGCTGCATCGAGTAAATCAAAATTTGATAGTGAAATTATCATCGAACTGTTCCTAGTCTTAAACCTTTTCCGTACCACGAGGGCGGTATTCCCGGAAGTCTTAGACCTTTTCCCTTTTTTTTTCCAACAGCTCCTAACGCAGCAGCTTTTGCAACAGCTGAGGCTGCAGCGTCTATTATTGCTGGTATAGCTGCGAGAAGTGGAAATATACCACCCGGTTTAGCGATGTCTTTAATAACCGCTGCAGAAAGATTAAGTCGTAACCCGGTCTTTGATCGCTTGGCTTTATTAAAGTGATTATACTGACGTTCGGTCAACGATAGCTTATTCAGACCAACTGCGAGTTGTTCTTGCTTCAGTGATATTTTTGCCGTACAAATATTTTTTGATGATGATTGTAGTTTTTTAATCTGACCAGGAGTCAGACTTACACTAATGTGATGATATGACATTATTAATATTATTAGCGATCTAATTACTTGTTCTCTACTGGAGCATCAACGACTCTCATTCGTCCACCTGCACCTTCGAGTAACATTGATTTATCACTGTGTATAACTGCGATTGATCTGTAATTAGGAATAGCTACGGCATCTCTATTAGCACGAGCTCGAAAATGTATATCTACAAGATATTAAATCTGGTTAAATTTAAATGTTCCAGCGAAAAGTAATAAATCGGGTATAAAGTTGTGAAATACAGCTGCGATATTTGTAAACCAGAATCAACATTTTGATCACGTCCCATAAACGACATAAGACTGATACGCACGTGCTATATGATTTTGATCGAAATTTAACAAAATATCCTCGGATGGTTCTTGATGTCCATTTATCCTTAATCAAACCTCAGAAACACCGAGATTATCAAATATCATTATACTATAATTTTGATTATTTACTCGTGCAGTATTTTGAAGTGCAATAAATACGTGTCTTGGTGCAGAAACACCCTGCTCTGAAGCTATTTGCCATGTGAATAAACCGTTATTTGTACTTTGAACACTATATGTGGTTGTTGTTAACCATGATAATGCTGATTTACCACCTTGACTCATGAAAGATAGCAACCTGTCTTCTTCAGATATCGACGGAGTCATTACCAGCATTCATAGGGAGAGTTTTGTAAGAATTACTATACCAGGATCAGTATCAGCGAGTCGCCATATTGCATCATTGTCATCGCCTTTTCTAACACCTCTACAAAATTCAAAGATATGTGACAATGGAATTGCACTGGAAAATACTCTCCTTTTAGCATTGCTCGATGTGATCTAAATCCTAAGTTGAAATCTGGATCTACATCGACAATCATATTCTGTACATCCGTATCGGCATTTCTAGCAAAATTTCTTGGTCGTTTTATTTTATATTGTTGGTACTCTGGAAAATTAGAAGTGTCTTTGGTAAACATCATTGATGGGCCAGCTGAACAGGAATAATCATCGCTGTATCTTCCAAGGCCAAGTATTTTTGTAGCAACGTCGACGTCTTTCTGAATATATTCAATATTTTTTGTTCCGTCGATCATGTACGTAGCGCTATCAAACAATGCCATAATACCATCATTAACAAAACCAGCACTAACATCAGCTGCATATGCTGCTGGTGCTACTGGATTAACGTTATTTAAAATTTCACCTTAGACTTCAATAAATACTTCAGAGGGTAAGAAATATCTACTTGTATCTTGAACCTGTAGTTCGATTTTGTCCACGCTGATTTGGCATTCGTGCGTCATAAAAATAATACTGATTATCGCGCACAGACTCATCTTTGAGAACTGTTGTGTCCATGTCAAACGCGGGGTCACTTATACGCTTAAACATCTTTATTATTATCATCTTCGTCGTCTAACTCGAAGACCACTTCGGGAACCAAGACAACTTCCTGCTATCAGACTAGCGGTTATATTTTTTTCCTTTTCCGACATTGGGACATCAGCCAACTCCGCTAGTTTTTGATTAGCGGCTTGATTTATTATTTTACTTACACTTGCAGGCATCAATTCAGTGCTAGGTAATTTCTTTGGTTGATGTCGGACGTGTTATAGTATGCGTATTAATCAAGTTAGTCTATCTTTGATCGCTGAGAATACTTTGCTAGCAAGGTTACCAGCAGCGTCTATACCTTTTTCACGAACATCAATAGCTTTCATTCCTAGCTGCTTTGCAATAGGTATTGCTTTTGGGGCTATTCTTCTAAACAGACCCTGAACAACATCGCCCAGTCCATCTCCGTAGGTTGCTCTGTATACCAGTAATCGAGAGTTTATTACCCTAACCATGGTAGGTCCACGTTGAGTACCATGCACGATCATTGTTATTATTAATTGACTTTATCACTAATTGTATCAAATCACTGTGACTTAGTCACTATAATAATCATCGGTGATTTCATTAATGAGGGATCGATATACATCAATGTCCATAATGCCGCCACTAAATAATCGTTTGCAAATATCAGCTGCCTCATTAATAATTTCTGATGAATTATTAGCAGCTCATTTTCCTCCGGTGAGGATTTCTATTCGATCGACATCAGCAAGGACATTATTGGGACAAGTTATAAGACCACTACTTAGACCACTTCCAGTTGCACCAGGAGGGTCTTGAAATACTTCGTCTTCCTCTTCTCGTGGTTGTTGTGATGCTTCTTCTTGTTGTCGTTGTGGCTCTTGTTGTTGCAGTCGTGGTACTGGTTTATTTGGTGATGGTAATCTGATTTGTGGTGATAGTATTAATTCTGAATATTCACGATATGATTGCTCAGACGATCTCTGTGCTCCTTTTCTTTTTAGATATTTTCTCTCCTCTCTTCTTCATTTGATTAAATTATCAATTGCCTCATCATAATTCTGATATGATGGATCATCAGCTCTAACTTGTTTAACATTCATGTATATGCGATATAATACTTTTTGTCACTGTTTACGGGTTTTAATATCTTTTTCGTGTCCATGTTTCATTAATTCACCTCTTCGACCAAAACTATCCACAGCAAATTTAGCTAATTGATCTAGTCTTATAAAGTTCTTAATTGACTTAATAATATTTTCATCAATTTATATGTCAGTTCAACTGCTGGTTTTGTTTCAAAGGCTTCATCACCTTCTTCTGCTTGGTCTGCATCCTCAGGTATTTCCAGGACTGGCATCGCAGCAGCTATTTCGGATTGAAGTTCTTCAACAATCTTTTTTATTTCTTAGTTTATTTGCTATTTTTTCAGTTTCTTCAGCGGTTTTCTCTAACACAGGTTGCATACCTTTATTGGTCTCAGTAATAGGTTTAAATAATTGCTTTGTATCCTCCTCAAATTCAACTTGAGATTTTTGATGCGATTGTAGTTGTTGCTTAACAGAATCACGAACAGGTAGATATTTTTTAATTGCATCTAGTCGCTCTCGAGCTAATTTAGCTGAGTGTGGTTCTCCAATACTCATTATTGATAATATTTATATTGACTGTTCAATTCATAGCAGCAGAGAGGCTGAAGGACATACTTGTCGTGACCACATCGTGAATAAATAGAGCAAAAAATCTGGTCAATTAAAGAAAGTTGTACTATTAAGGCAAAAACGTTTTTTCTCAGCCTTCGTAGGAACCCTTAATTTTCAAAAATAATGTGTCAGGCAAATTTGTCTTTTCAGCCTCTCTGCTGCTACAACAATAATTGATTCGTTTTACAAGTAAACAAAATCGCCTTACAAAGTCAGGACAAAATAACTTCAATAATAGTATAACAAAAATGAGCTAACCTAACCGTATGGAAATATAATCAGTTAGAGACTTTGGTTTAATGTTATTGACCTTTTTTATTCAGCCTCTGTAGGAACCTTTATTTTGCGTTAGGGACTCGAGCAAAATTTTGTAGATTTCACCTTCCCTGCTACCTATATATATATATATATATATATATATATATATATATATATATATATATATATATATATATATATATATATATATATATATATATTTACATACACACACACACAAACACACACACACAAATCCCATGTATAGTTTGCTACACCTTTGCTAGACCTGACGGACAAACTGAGACAAATATTATATTGAGGTAAAAACTCGATTGCTGTATTTCTTAAATCGCTTGAAGTTACAGCGAAGTGGATTCGTCATTTCCTTCACCCAGCTACGGGAATATGGCCATTGATGACATTTTTGAATTTTCTATGGCCACTTAATATTGTATTGTGATGACGCTTTTAATGAAACTGAAAACAAAAGCACAGATCCTAACCAATGTCACATCACTGGAACGAATAAAGATGCTGTACACAGTGCACGCCATTTACAATTATGAATTCAACCAAGTCAAATGAAAATTCCTGCGTGGGTAAGATGGCCATACGAGATAACGCTCAACCACCAATCCGCTTTGAATACATTTTTAATGAAAAGGATGCCGGTGGGTTTCAAAAGCCATTTTGTCATCCCTACAACAGTTTTTTTTTTTAAAAAGTATGCCTATTGATATTAAATCAGTACTTTCTTGCTTTAAGGTGTATTTTTGATGAACTATACTATTTAAGACCGCTCCTGGGACCTAAGCGGTTAGAGCATCAGTCTTGGATGTGGGAGGTAGCGGGTTCCACTACCAGCCGAGTCATACCAAAGACATATAAATGTCACTAACAGCTACCTCAATTGGCAATCGGCATTAGGAGTTAGTGTTAGGACCTGTTGGCCTGGTGTCAGGATAATGTGACTGGGTGGGACATGATTCTTCATGTCTGCGGCATAATGCCTCAAAGCTCAGCATCACTATAAACTGCCACACTGCATACATTGTAGTGATATGGCTGAAAATTTTTAAAGCCAAGTAAAAATTCGAAATAACACACACACACACACACAAACACACAAACATATACACACACTATTTTAAGATTTCTATACATTGTTCTAAGAATTATATTTACATTTCAATGATAAAGCTAGGAAGTTTAGTATGTAACCTAACTTTAGCCCATAAGGTGGTCGTTGTTGACATAGGTTGGTGAAATAAGAATACACAAAATGATAAAATATTTTCGATACGTATGGCTTATAATTGACTTTGCTGTTTAGGACATGACACATATTAGTATAAATACAAAGTAAACAATGCGATGAATTAAATTCGATACTCTGTTTCTTTTGCCTCAAGTTAATTACTATTTTTAACTACCATAATAGATATAGTAGTAATTTCGGGCTATAAACCAGAGTAAGATTATTCAAATTAGGAAATGAATCTTATAAACAAATTTTAAAACAAAATAAAAAACAAACAAAAAAAAAACAAAACAAAAAGGAAATTCTCTTATCCATGAAAAATTAAATGGTATGTCTTTTATTCAAAGGCAGACATGATTAATCACTGCAATTAACTACATATTAACTTTGAGTAGCATTCTTTACCACTTTTAGTATTTTAAAATGTAATATAGTGTCCTATAAATCGAGTAAGATACATATTTTACATATCTAATTCATTGTTTATACTAGATATTTGGGTACAACTTCCTAGTATTGGACAGGATAACTCCAATATTATCTTACTCACCAGAACACTTATCTTTTGTTATGACGAGGAAGAAAAATACATTTAATATTTACATGACAAAACGCCTAACTCGAGATGGTGATTAGTGGTGTACCATGAATCTCCTGTTTCCTCAAAAGTTAATTGTTTTTAGAAATTCTATTAAAGATAATGAAGTTTGAAATTAGACCCATAAATCATGTTTCTATAAATAACTATTAGCTATTCTGGTGTTTGAGGCACAAAACGAAGTTTAGAAATAAGAAATTTTAGAATGTCATATTCTTTATTTTGAGAAGAACCCTTAAATCTACCACTCCCTAACTTAAACCCTTGATGATTGTTGTTGACATAAATAAATTAGATGGGGTTTGAGAACTAAGAAAATTATTTTCGAATTGTATTGTTTATAACGGACTTTGCAGTTTCCATGCACGACCTGCATACCAAAATACAAAGTATACGATGAATTACAAAACGATACCTTGTTTTCTTGTACATTAATTTATATTTAATTTCATAAACGGTCATAGTAGCTACTATAAATCAAAGCAAGTTTACTTTTACCAAGTCAATATGAAATATTAGAAAAGAAAAATAATCACCCCAATAAAAAATTAAATGGTTAGACATTCTATCGATCCATTTATCTGTCGCTCTGTCTGCATATCTGTCTGTTCACTTGATTTTACATACTTTATATCCTTTATTTGTACAATTTTACATTATCTCCAAGTTGCAAATATAGTGCACTGCGGAGTAAATAAGATGAAAATTTTTTTGGGGGGGTAAGTGTTTTATGTGAGCACAACGGTAATATTTAGGTTAAAATTTCCTGGTAAAGGACACGGCTAAATCCAAGATTATTTCACTCGCTTGAACTTACGTCCTTTGTTACGACCAGGACGAAAATATACATTTATTGGTTACATGCCAAAAGCCTAACTCGAGATGGCGATTTGTGATGTACCATGAATCTCAGGCTTCCTCAAAAGATCAATAGTTTATTAAATCTATTTAGAAGGCAAAAAGTTTGAAATTTGACCCATGAATCACGTTTCAGTAAATAACTGTGGAATATTCTGGGGTTTGAGGCAAAAGATGAAGCAAAGAAGTAATGAATTTCAGAGTGACAAATTCTTGATTTTGACAACTACCCTTAAATATGTATGTCATTACGTTTGTATAATGAGTTCAAACGAGCAACCAGGCAATTTCAGTCGGAACAGGACATCCTTAAAACTAAATTATACCCTCTCATCTTAAAACCCTTTTCTGTCCACAAAGTGTTATCATGGGGAGGTAAATTACCTCAACTATTCTTGAGTTGTTGAATAGGCCAGTCACGCAAACCACGTGACAAGTTCACGATAGGTATGTATATTATGCGTATTCCTGCACATGCTGATGAATGTCAAGAATTTAAATTTCATTATACCATTCCTTTATTCCGTCATTTGTTCCTCTTAAACATCATTCTAGTCATCTGACATGAAACATGAAATTAAATAGCATTAAACTGAGATTCACTGCAAAACATCAAAACAGTGTGTACGACTGTTATCTTCGGACTGAATGGTTATGAGCTGAATTCCATAGTAACAAATCCCATGTATATTTACTTAATACAAATTAATGAGAAGGTAATTTAGTAAATGCTAAATTCTTTTTTTAAAAAAAAAATTCAAGACAATATAAAATGATGATGGTGATGATGATGATAATGATGATGATGATTATGATGATGTTGTTGTTGATGATGATGATGATGATGATGATGATGATGATGATGTTTATGACGACAGTCTCTTTCCCAAACTGGCCCTACTAGGTAGCTAACTAACGTATCAAAGTATTATAACTTTGGTTTCTATACTTATTTATAATGTTTTTGCTTTGAGTAGCCATTGAATCTACTTAATCCAAGTTCGTTGGAAAACACCTGAAAATTTCGAAGAGTAAAGGCAAAATGTAACCCGCCTTGGCTGACTGTCTGGCGTTCTGGACTCGAGTCTTGAGTTCGAAACCTAGATTATGATTAACCCAGACTGGCAACCATGTTGTGTCGTTAAAACAAACATAACCGAATTAACGTTATTGTTTAACAAAGGACGCTAGAACACATAAGAAAAAGCGAAATTTACCAATGAAAAAAATAGATTTTGAAGGTTAAACATGTATTGAACTTACCAGAACCCCTCCCCCCTCTCTCTCTCTCTCTCTCTCTCTCCCTCTCTCTCTCTCTCTCTCTCTCTCTCTCTCTCTCTCTCTCTCTCTCTCTTCAAAAGGTATGCAATTACATTTATGATAAACAGCTTGATATAATAATGTTGATTTTACATAATAATGCTCAATTAAAAATTGGTTATTTATGCATTTGATATGCATTGCTTTTTCTAGAAAGATTTATCTGGTAGTAATAAAACATGCCCCATCATATAATCTTTACACTTTCATCTCAGTGCTGGAAATGATCGAATAATAATAATAATAATAATAATAATAATAATAATAATAATAATAATAATAATAATATAAAAAAATAATACATACATACATACATACATACATACATACATACATACATACATACATACATACATACATACATACATACATACATACACACACACACACACACACACACACACACACATACATACATACATACATACATACATACATACATACATACATACATACATACATACATACATACATACATACATACATACATACATACATACATACATGTCATCAGGGCGAGTAATAATAAAGATATGCCAATATATCGAATATGATCTCTGTGTGCATGTTTGTCTGTATCTCTCTCTCTCTCTCTTTATATATATATATATATATATATATATATATATATATATATATATATATATATATATATATATGCATGTGTGTGTGTGAGAAATCGTCAATATAACTCTATAATAATGGTGGAAGGGTGATAGCTTGCACCTTTTATTTAGAATGGAAATATTTCGGAACTTTTTCTGGATTCTCTTTTTCATGGTAGATCTGTGCAACAATTTCAGGGTATCAAGGAAAATCAGAAGCCGTCCAAAATGAAAAGAAAAGGAAAGTTATCACACACCAAAGGAAATAAAACAAACCAGGCATACACTGTATGGAAAAAAAGACTGATCACGTTTACAGTGTATGTAAATAAGACAGATCAGGCGTGCAATATTTAAAAAATATGACAAATCATGTGTATGTAAAATGTATCAAAATAAGAGAGAGGAGTTGTACAGATATATAAATTTCAATACTTTAAAATTTTCGTTCATCACATTTATTTTATTTGTTGGTGAAATTCATTGTAAACAAATATAGATGCATGCCAAGTGTTTTGTATTCTTCCACCACCACCCCAAGAAAAATGAATTTTATTTATCATATGTGGAACAATAATGTAACTTTCATTAGAAGTGCGACTTTGCAATAAATTAAAAACCTCGAAAGGAGGAGTGCGATAAAAAAATGAAAACGTCGAAATGAGGAGTGCGATAGATAAAAACCTCGACTGGAGGAATGTGATAAGTAACTAAAAACATCAAATGGAAGAGTGAGATAATTAAATGAATACAATCTCGAATGGAGAAGTGCGATAATTAATTGAAAGCCTTGACTAGAGGAGTACGATATATGAAAACCTCGAATGGATCAGTGTGATAATTAAATGAAAACCTCGAATGGACGAGTGCGATAAATAAATTAAAACCTCGAATGGAAAAGTGCGAAAATTAAATGAAAACCCCTGGAATGGAGGATTGCGGTGTTTAAATAAAAACCTCGAATGGAGGAGAGCGATAATTAAATGAACACAACATTGAATGGAAGAGTGCGATAATTAAATGAAAGCCTTGAATAGAGGAGTGCGATAAATGAAAACCTCGAATGGAGGTATTAAGATATCAATTTTTAAAAGAAATAATACATCTAAGTTGTGCTAGACTATGTGAAAATACTAGAGAAAAAAAAACAGTCTGCTCATATGTACTGAATTAACCTGTCGGTAACACTACTGTATATTGTCATTAATGCCTTCAGCAATAGGTTTGGCATGTAGGAACAAAAGGAGGGGCCCAGTTCGAAAGTTCATAGCGAATGGAACAATAACACGATTTACCTGTAAATGCCCGCGGTCTTTATAAACTGTCACAAATTGATTCGGCAAATTTATAACTGTCTGGTTTAACTGTCTGGTTTAAAATTTCATGGAAGCTAAATGGCCTCACTTGCAACAAATGTAAGCATCATACGACTTTAAAGGTCATTCGCTTAAGAGACAAACCTTTAGATCTCTCTCTCTGCTTTTTGGGCTAGAAACAAGGGCATCCTTGAATTTTACACATGGACATGCGTGACTTTAACCAGGGCCGTGCGTGTTTCTTAAAACTCTGAGTATAAAAAGGCAGAAATCCCTTGTATATTTAATTGTAAGTCCAGAAGCAAGATAGATCGTCCGTTTGTACTTTACAGGTAAGAAATTTCTGTTTTGTTACTCACCCTTAATAGTTAAAGCTTTTTGTGGTAACCAGTCATCGTAATTTCGTTTTGAGTTTTCTTTTTAAATTTACTATTATAATGTAACAGGATATGGTATTACTTTTAAGATTTGATGTTTATTTGTATTTATATGAATTTACTTCTAGCTTCATGCTAAACTTTACTTACAAATAAAAATATTCTTTAGTTAATAAACTCTAATGTCCAATGACCTTTTCCAGGTCGTTATTCTAAATTAAATGAAAGAAAATACATTTCTTTATGGCATCAATCTCAACTATTTAATTTTAGGCTCTCTGAATACAAGTAATATCTAATCACTTGTATGTTATTCAAAAAGGCAGAAAACTTTAAAAGCACATGAAGTTGGAGTTCATATGAAAATTATTTAATATGTATTGTAGTATGTATTGTATGTATTTTTCAATATAAACGTTTTTATATGTTGTATCTTTAGAATGTAGTTTATATATATCAATAAAGAATTGTAAGTCCAGAAGCAAGATAGATCGTCTGTTTGTACTTTACAGCGATCCCACCTCTTCGCAGCCAAGTTTTCCCCACAAAAAGATGTAACAGTATCTACACCATCATATGTGACACCTTATTCTTAAGAATGCTAAACTTTCTTCCTTCTCGTAACTAGACACGAGAAGAAGGTTATGATAGAAAACGTCTAAACAACATCAGACTTTTCTATCATAATATAGTGGAGGATGAATAACATGAATACAGGTATCAAAACACATAATTATGATCCAAGAGGAGGACTCGCACCAGAACCATTACGACCAGCAGACTTCGCCAAATTATGGCATCGACTTGCCTCGGAACTCTACAATACAACCCTATTCACATGACAGTTTCTTCATTACAACTGCCGCTCCTGTTGCACTTGTCCGACTGCTATTTACAGTTCGCCAGTAACCATGTATACGTTATTAACAACGTCCATTTTAGTTCCAGTGATTCATCCATACGATTATGGTTCATTTGATTCTACGCAGACTACGACTGATAACCCGAGCATGTATCTTAAGCAGACGATTCCCAAATACAAGTCCCAAGCCAGCAGTTACAGCCTTCCCAGTGACCTCCGTCAGTGCAAAAAGAAAAACTCATATATGTACTCTTAAATGGCAAACTAATTACTGTCAGTGCCTAAAACTTTATGCATTTAGCCGTTTCACTTAGTTACCGTGACTCATAATACTGCCGGCATTTTTTCTTGGAGTGCAATTTTTCTCTGGAAAACATCTGATTCTCATACACATTTATGTCTGTTATCACATTAGATGCTTTTAAAGGTGATCAATCTCAGAATCATGTTAAATGGCTAGATCATTTTGTAAAATGGGCTAACGTTTATGATTTATCAGAAGATAAGTTTTGAATGCTTTTCCATGTTATCTTCAGGAGCATGCTAAAGTATGGTATGAATCACTACCAATTACTATTACAAATAATTGGTCCAATTTGATAGCTGAATTTAAATCTAGGTTTGAAACTGAAAATATCTTTTTAGATTTATCAATTTTGCAAACTAGGCAAGAATCTTCTGAAACAGTTTTGGACTATCTAACCCGTCTTTTACAAATTGCAAATAACAAAACTATCCCAAATCAAATATTGTTGGCAGTTGCATTACAAGGTTTAAAACCAGCTATTAAAACTATTGTAATGAATCAAAACCCAACAAACATGGATGATTTAAGGAAAGAAGCAATAAAAGCTGAAAAATCGATTGATTACACTGATAATAATAATTCGTCAACACTTAATGCACTTTTAGAGGAACTTAAACAATTTAAAGATGAAATTAAAGCAGTTAGCACAGAACAAAACATGGAAAACAATTCATTCTCTCAATCTTTTGTATCTGAGAAAACGCCACAATTTCGTTCTCATAGACCTAACTATCAACATCAAATTGTCTTATCAGCCAGCCAAATATTTCTCCAGTTCAATATCCAAACATCGCTCTAACTACAGACATGAAAAAACTCATGATGCGTACTACCATTCACAACTACATAGTCGTTCCCAGACATTTATTCTTGGATGTGGAGGTCTATGTATATCACGTAGAGTATGTCGCGCAAGCAATAAACAATGTCATTTGTGTCACAAAACAGGTAATTTTTCACGAGTATGCTTCTCATTACAACAACAAAATTAATTCGTGCCAAATCAAGGGACAAAATCTTGCTACAAGCGAACTGTACAGCCTCGAGTTAACTTGGTAGCACCCATTCATAAAAATCTCATTCCTATCTACGTCAGAGACAAGGTAACACATGCACTTGTTGATTCTGGAGCCAACATATCCGCAATTAATGAAAAATTTCTCTACCGTCTAGGTTTGAATTCATGTCACTACAAACCTTCCAATATTTCTCATATTGTAGGAGCCGGTGGCGAAAACCACACAATAACTGGTTTAGTTCAATTAAGATTCAAAATAGGTGGCCTATACTTCTCCCATTCATTTTATGCTGTACCTCCATTACATAACTCAGTAATATTAGGTATAGATTTTTTAACGAAATTCAAGGCTGTCGTGAATTTAGATACACAAACTCTCTCTTTGCTAGATGATACAGTCATCATAAACTTAATTCATAATGAAACTGGTCTCGCACGCACAAACACGGTTTCTACAATTTGACCTAATTCGATCAGTAAAATAGCAGTTCGTATAAGTAAATTTCCCAAAGGCACATCCGTATTTCTTGAACCTTGCCACAGCTTGTCGAAATCAACTATTCTCCCAGCCAGGACAATTTTGACTGTCTTCAAAAGGAATTACTTACAGATCATTAACCCTACTCCAGTACCCATGCATATACCTACCAATACCGTATTAGCATGTGTTGACGTCCTACACCCACAAACAATATTTACCATCAATGATGACGCTTTTGACAAAAAAGACTCATCTGACATCGCGAACACACAATCTAGTAAAGCACAAGAACCAATTAATTTTGATTTAAACACTTCAGACTTGACAGAAACCCCAAAACAAGAATTTACTGCATTTTTGAATCAGCATAGGGATGTTTTTGCTACTAACTTAGATGAGTTAGGAAGTACTAATGTCTTCACACACCGCATAGAAACAGGTGACTCCATGCCAGTTCGTTGTCATCCATATCGTGCAGCACCACACATCAATAAAGAAATTGATAGACAAGTAGATGAGCTATTAGCACACAACCTAATTGAACCCAGTTCATCTAGTTATGCATCTCCAGTTGTTTTGGTCAAAAAGAAAAATGGCGACTATCGCTTTGCTATTGACTATAGGAAACTTAATCAGGTGACACACCCAATGACATTCCCTCTTCCACGATTAGAAGATGTCATAGATGCCGTAGGACAAACTAAACCATGTTTTTTAGCACTTTAGATTTAAATTCAGCATTTTGGCAGATTGGAATGGATGAATCAACTAAATATAAGAGCTCTTTCATAACCTCACGCGGTCTTTACCAATGGAACGTAATGCCGTATGGACTCAGAAATGCACCTGCCACCTACTGTGTTCTTCTAGGTCATGTTCTTAGAGGTATACCTTGGTCAGTATGTCTCGCATATATCGATGACATCATTATTTTCTCCAATTCATTTCAAGAACACCTCCAACATCTTAAACTTGTTTTTGATCGTTTACGTCAAGCAAACTTGACACTCAAACCTTCCAAATGTGTTTTTGCAGCATCTGAAGTTGTTTATCTTGGTCATAAATTCTCTACCAAAGGTATCAAAGTAGACGAATCTAAAATTGAAGCAGTTACCAAATTTCCTATTCCTAAAACACAGAAAGATGTTAGGAGTTTTTCAGGCTTGTGCAATTATTACAGGAAATTTGTTCACGGTTATTCCACCATATCTGCGCCTTTAAATAGGTTATTCACAAAAGACAGTTCATTTCTTTGGACAGAGAAGTATCAATTAGCATTTGATGCCTTTAAAACAGTTCTGACTTCAGCGCCTGTTTTGGCTTTTCCTGACTTTAACAAACCATTTAGACTCACACGTGATGCTAGCGGCACCGCCCTAGGGTATATTTTGTCTCGGATAGGGACAGATGATAAGTAACATGTTATTGCTTATGGAGGTAGAGCTTTGTCGGACGCTGAAAAACGATATCAGTTACTGAACAAGAGTGTTTAGCTGTTTTAGAAGGCATCAGAACATATCATGTTTACCTGTCACATCAGAAATTCACTGTCATTATAGATCACAAAGCACTAGTGTGGCTTCAGACAGTTAAACATACTTTAAATAGACTAATGCGTTGGTCACTTCGTTTACAAGAGTACGACTTTGACATTGTATACACGCCAGGACGTAAAAACACGAATGATGACGCACGTTCACGCCGTGCTTACGTACAAACACATACTACTCCCTCTGAAGGGAAGGAATCTCCAAACTACACAGACACATCACATACTCAATCACAACCAGTCGTTTCTTCTATTCAGAACGAATTAACTGAAGTTACATTTTATTACAATAGGGACGACACCCAATCATGTCCGCAGTACACACTAATGATAACACACAGTGATTCTTCGTCTGACTCACCAGATATCGCACAATATCAGCGCGAATGCCCTGATTTCAAGGATATGTATGTTTACTTAGAGCAAGGAATATTGCCAGATAATTCTCGTCGCGCACAAGCAGTTCCGTATGAAGCAAGTCAGTATGAGCTTTTTAGTGGTGTTTTATATCATTTCTTTCAGCCACGAGCGAAACACAGAACTTCATCAGATCAGTTCATAAAACAAGTTGCATTACTAACAAATTTGAGACAGGATGTTCTTCTGTCTTATCATGATTCAAAAGCAGGAGGTTGTCATTTAGGTGTCCAAAGAACATATCAAGCTATCAAACAAAAGTACTTTTGGCCTAAAATGTATCAAAATGTGTATGACTACATTACGTCATGTTCTCAGTGTCAACTCATTAAACGAGATACAAATGCTCGAAAGGCTCCAGTGCACCCATTGCGTCCAGAAGATGTATTTTCTCGATGGCACATGGACATTTTGCGCATGCCAAAAAGTAAGGAAGATTATCAGTACATCTTATTGGTGACAGATAGTTTGTCACATTGGTCTGAAGCCTTTCCCTTACGTTCTCAAACGGCAGTGGAAATTGCCAATGTTTTGTACAACGAAATATTCACACGTTACGGTGCACCTAGAACACTTGTTAGTGATCGAGGACGAAACTTTATGTCCCAGATTGTTCTTGCACTCTGTGAACTATTTCAAGTAACACGTCACCATACTAGTTCATACCACCATCAAACTAAAAATGCCTGCGAACGCTTAAATAGTACAATTAGTCAATCGCTTTGCGCCTACTGCAACCGGCATCAATATGATTGGCCCTCACTTTTGTCCAGTGTAATGATGGCAGTCCGAATGAGCCAAACAACTAACTCAACTGGTTATTCACCTTATTACATAGTCTTTGGGAAAGAAATGACCTTACCTTTAGATGTATCTCTTACACCTCAAGAGACTGCACAGCAACAAACAAAACAATCTGTAGATCAGTTAGTTTTGAGATTGAAAGTAGTTCAGGAATTAGCTAAAGCGAATACACGCGAAGCCCAACTCGCAACCAAACACAGGTTCGATCAGAAAACTAAAGAACCATCCTTTCGCGTTGAAGATTATGTCCATATGCAAATCGCACACATACCCGTAGGGTTGTCAAAAAACTTTACCCCCGGTGGGAAGGTCCATATTACATCACTGAATTAGGTCCGAATAATACCTACAGATTACGCCGTTGTTCCGATAATAAGGAGATGAAGTCACTTGTATACGCCAACAGACTTAAGCATTATAAAGATCCTAGGGATTATCGATCCCCGACGCCAGATACAGCCGACACTGTCACACAAACAGCTCAGACACCACACGATCAATCGAGCAATGGTCACGCACCGACTGACAACAGTACTGAATGGTACTCGGTTGACAAACTATTGAAATCCAAATGGATTTCTGGAAAAAACGTTACTTGGTAAAATGGTCCGATGGATCCACGCCATCATGGCAACCAACAGAAAACGTTTCTCCAGCATTAAAAGAAGTATTTCACAGAAAACACACACAATCGAATACACGTCGTACACGACTAGGTCGAATATTTCGTATTGGAATTCAATACGAAATTCAGAAGAAAATTTGTTTGTAAATAGGATAAATAATTATAGTCCTATCCTTCATTCCATTTTTTTCATACCTTCTATCTCGTTTTCTTCTTTCTGGCGCCAAACCTCTCAAACTCTTTCTTTTTCTTTAAGGTATGGATGGAATATGGATCTGGTTGTAGGATTGTATTATTTTTAAACTCTGAATTCAGTATATGCAGTAACAGAACAAAAACAATTTACGCTAAAGATTATCTCTAGCCACTCCCACTATTTTCTGATTCAGCCGATAAGTAGATTCGCACTTTCAAATCAGGCTTTTAAGGAATTATTCAGTCGAATTTATCGAATATTGACACAGAGATGTCAAATGTAGCTACGCAAATGATATTCTTTCACACTTAAAGTCAATTCGAATTAAAATGAATATGCAGTTTAATATAATAATCTCACTAATGAATTAGTTAATTCAGAAAGGTGTTTTGCATTCTTCAAATGTATCATGAGAGAAGGTTGCCCTTCATTGATAAAATAGGTAAATATCTATTTGGAATGCTGACATTGAAAACATCACAACATTTAGCAAGTTATACAAATATGCTAAAGCAACAGAATAATGAAATTTGAATTTTTGGTGTTATTGTTCGATATGGATATGATTTCTCCTCTTATACCTGACAAGTTGATAATATAATTAGAACATGTTAACAGCGATTGGTCCAAACTCAAAAACGCTTATACTATTAGAGCAAGCGATGCTTGCCATTGTGGAAAAGATTCGTGAAAAATATTAGAAAATAAAAAAAAGGATTGCAGGTCAAACGGTTGAGACTCAGCAAATTAGTCATACAGCGAAATTTTCAGCAGGCGAGTTCACCTGCTACACTGATTTCACAGCTAATTGACCAGATTTTTGCTCGATTTATTCACGATGTGGTCACTACAAGTATGTCGTTCAGCCTCTCTGCTGCTATAAATTAAACAGCCGGTAAAAATATTATTAACAATGAGTATTAGAACCACATTCAGCTAAATTAGCTCGAGCGCGACTAGTGGCAATTAAAAAATATCTACTGTTCCTGATTCTGTTAAGCAACAACTACAATCAGGTAAGGAATCTCAAGTGGAATTTACAGAAGATGCAGAAAAATTATTTAAGCCTATTGTTGAACCAACAAAACAAAATCGTTACAACAACCGAAGCAACAAAAAGAATTCTTGCAACATTACCTGCTGATATTGCTGACCGTATTCAAACAGCTCAACCACAACCACAAGCACCACAACCACAAGCACCACAACTACAAGCACCACAACCAGCGCCTAAAAGACCAAGAACTAATATAAAAGAAAAATTCACGCCTGAAGGTATTGCTGCTATCAAGGACGTAAACCATATACTTGATATTTCCGCGTATGGATATTATGAAAAAAAAAATATGTAAAACAAGAATATGTTAAATTTCTAAAACATGATCATTGGATCAAGGATGTATATCTCTTTTTGCTGATATTCCAAAATTACATCTAGTAAAGAAATTGACGATTTTAACAAATTTGGCATGGCTGTATATAGATATATAAAAAAGGTTGAACAAGGTAAACGATCATCACAATTTGAACTACCACCACCACAATTTGAATTACCGCAACAATCTAAACTATCATCACCACAACGATCACAACAATTAAAACAACGAGAACAAGACCGACAAGAAATAATAAAACAACAGCGACAACAAGAACTGAAACTAATTGTGCAATCACGAAGTGATTACACAAGATCAACAAAATCACAAATACCAGTTATATCATATACTCCAAAGAAAACAACACCACCGAAACTAAGTGAAGAAGAAGAGGAATTTAAGACGCTCCCGGCGTAACTGAAAGTGGTCTAGGAAGTGGTCTTATTACTTGTCCAAATAACGTCCTTGCTGATGTCGATCGAGTAGATATCCTCATCGGAATCAAACGAGCTGGTAATAATTCATCAGAAATCATTAATGAAGCAGCTGATATTGCAAACGATTATTTAGAGGCGGTATTATGGGCACTGATGTATATCGATCCCTCATTAATGAAATCGCCGATGACTACCACAGTGACTAAGCCACAGTGATTAGATACAATTAGTGATAAAGTCAATTAATAATAACAATGATCGTGCATGGTACTCAACGTGGACCTACCATGGTCAGGGTAATAAACTCTCGATTACCGGTATACAGAGCAACCTACGGAGATGGACTACGCGATGTTGTTCAGGGTCTGTTTAGAAGAATAGCACTAAAAGCAATACCTATTGCAAAGCAGCTAGGAATGAAAGCTATTGATGTTGTTCGTGAAAAAGATATAGATGCTGCTGGTAACCTTGCTAGCAAAGCATTCTCAGCGATCAAAGATAGACTAACGCGATTAATACGCATACCACAACACGTCCGATCTCAACCAGTGAAATTACCTAGCAATGAAGTGATGCTCGCAAGTGTAAGTAAAATAATAAATCAAGCCGCTAATCAAAACCTAGCGGAGTTGGTTGATGTCACAATGTCGGAAAAAAGAAAAAAATATAACCACTAGTCTGATAGCAGGAAGTGGTCTCACTTCCCGAAGTGATCTTTGTGTTAGACTAAGATGATAATAATAAAGATGTTCAAGCGCATATCTGACCCCGCGTTTGACATGGACGCACCAGTTCTCAAAGATGAGTCTATGCGCGATTATCAGTATCATTCTTATAACGCCCGAATGCCAGATCAGCGTTTACGAATCGAATTACAGGTTCAGGATACAATTATATATTTCTTACCAGCTGAAGCATTTATTTAAGTCGAAGGTGAAATTATAAATAACGTTAATCTTGTAGCACCAGTAGCATTAGAGTTGGTTTTGTTAATAATGGTATTATGGTGTTTTTTGATAACGCTACGTACATGATCGACGGAAAAAATATTGAATCAATTCAGAAAGACGTTGACGTTACTACAACAATACTTGGCCTTGCAAGGTGCAGTGACGATTACTCGAGATCAGCTGTTCCATCAATGATGTTTCCAAAGGATACAAGTGATCATTCTGACAGTAGAAATCAAGTCATTCGATATCCTAATGATGGAGATGTTGCTACTGCTGCCATTGAAGATTTATCTTTTCCAAATCCAGAATTCAACTTAGGATTTGCAACACGTCGAGCGATGTTAAAAGGTGATTGGAGAGCATGATCATGTGCAATTCCATTGTCACACATCTTTGGATTTTATAGGAGTGTTAGGAAAGTGATTTTCGGAGCTAAACATACAGTTGTACTCGTACGAAAAGTCGATGACCATGATACAATCTGGCGACCTATTGGTGATGCTTGTAGAGTAATTCTTAAAAATCTTTCCGTGTGGAAGCCAGTGATTATCCCCTCGATATCTAAAGAACAACTGTTATTTTCCGTTATGGATCAAGGTGGCAAATCAGCGTTGTCATGATTAACAATGACTACGGATGTTATCCAGAGTAATATCAACGGTTTATTCACATGGCAAGTAGCTTCACAGCAGGGTGTTTCTTCACCAAGACACATATTTTTTGCATTACAAAATGCTGCACGAGTAAACGATAAAAATCATAATATAATGGTCTTTTGACAAGCTCGGTATTACTGAGGTTTCATTAAGGATAAATAGACGTCAAGAACCATCCGAGGATATTTTGTTAAATTTCGATCAAAATCATGTAGCACGTGCGTATCATTGTATTATTTCGTTTATGGGTCGTGATCTAAACGTTGATTCTGCTTTACAAATATCTCAGCTAGATTTTACAGCGTTGTATCCGATTTACTACTTTTCGCTAGAACATTTAGATCTAACTAGGCAATTTGTTGTAGATATACATTTTCGAGCTCGTGTTAATAGAAATGTTGGAGCCATTCCTAATTACAGAGCAATTGCTGTTATACATAGGGATAAATCAATGTTACTCGAAGGTGCTTGCGGAAGATTGAGAGTCGTTGATGCCTCAGTAGAAAATATATAAATAAACATGTAATTAGACCGCTAGTAATATTATTAATGTCATATCATCACGTTGGTATGAGTCTGACTCCTGGTCAGATTAAAAAAACTACAATCATCATCAAAAAATAATTGTGCGGTAAAAATATCATTAAAAAAGAACAAATCGCAGTCGGTCCGAATACGCTATCCTTGAAGGAACGTGAGTATAATCACATAAATAAAGCCAAGTGATCAAAGACCGGGTTACGACTTAATCTTTCTGCAGCGGTTATTAAATACATCGTTAAATCGGGTGGTATATTTCCACTTCTCGCAGTTATACAAGCAATAATAGACGCTGCAACCCCAGCTGTTGCAAAAGCTGCTGTTTTAGGCACTGTTTGAACCGCTGCTGGAATGGCGTTAAAGAAAGCAACTGGACAAGGAATCAAATAAAAGGGAAAAGGTCTAATACTTCCGGGAACACCGCCCTCATGGTATGGAAAAGGTCTAAGACTAGGAACAGTTCGATGATAATTCCACTATCAAATTGTGATTTACTCGATGCAGCTAAGCGACTAAATATAAAAAAAACTTAGAGGAGTTTTTATGCGCGATCAATTACCAGAACAACCTATCAATACTGAAACTGGTATTATTAATCTTGACAAAACTCTGGAACTGGCAAGCATTTGGTAGCGTATGCAATTGATCCACGTGGAATTGTCTATTTCGATTCGTATGGGTTGGCACCACCAAAAAAATTTCTTCATTATGTCAGCAATAAAATTGCTCCCATCTGGTATTCTACGCTACCAACACAAACAATAACTGATCCTCTATTATATGGTCGAGAAGTACTTAATGTATTTGATGCTATATCAAAATCAACAAAACCAACTCATAAAGTCGTGCATGAGTATACCACGATGTCGCTTTTGAACAGACACTAATGACATAATGGTTGATATTTATGGAAGATCTCGGACAAAAGGATCAGACCGTCGACTTATCTAAATATGCAACTCTTAATCAACTTAGAAATGAACTCGATGCTTTATTAAATATCACGAGTGTGGATTAAAATGAAGTCGTCGTTTTCAAGATAAAAAGGATGATTAAAAACGAGCAACATACAACTGCCCGATGTACTTTTACGAATTCCTACCGCGGTTACTAATAATATATTTACTTTTGCTGATCAAGGTAAAATACAGGATTCCGGTAAGTCGGTTAACGACTATGTTAAGAAAACCGGCGATGTATTATCTGGTGATATAAAAATGTCAGGGAAAACATTACTTATCTCGGAAACCCAACCTCGGATAACGACGCAACAACAACAAAATACGTTGACGATAGCAATAACGATCAAGTGAATCAATAACAACGATCAACCATGAAATGACCACGATAAGAACTGATTTTACCGGTCACGTGAATACGTTTCTAAGTTTCCGTAGAAACATAAACAGATCCATTAATGAATTTTTTGGAAGTCCACCAACCGTCGACAGAAAACTCGTCGACATTAATACGAAACTAAACGATATTATTAGTGGAATTCCTGATATTATTGAAAAACCGAATCTCATTTAAATTCATCTCAAACAGGTCATCAGCATCGTGTACTTCGTCTGATCAGGCTCAGCTACATGGACACAACTAAACAAAACCATCAAAAACACCGCGGAGGTCGCTGGTATATAAAGGTAGTCTGTGTTTAGTGTTGTAGAATTTAACATACATACAACATCTTCATTAGCTAATAAATTGTCCAAAATTGTATCTGTAATGTTGGATAAAGATTCTGAAGAAACGTTCACATTGGAATCGTTGGATAAAAGTTTGTCTTCCGCTAATTACTGGTGGTGTCTGGAATTTGTAACTAAAGCTCCCATTTTAATTACTTAATTAAATTACAATGTTATTAGGTATAATGAATCCGATGACAGAGTCACTCATTGACGTTCAACGTCACAGATATAATCAGGCGTGTAAGTATCAGACTGAACTAAAAAATATCATTGATGATTACACGTTTAAAGTAAAAAATATCGCAGACGCATGGTTGTTATCAATATAGTCGTTTACTCGGTTTCTGCTGTTGTTGATGGAACCGGATTATTATTATCAACCTTAACTGTGACTGCCCTTGCGGTTTGAACGATTGTCCTTTCTACGACAACATGTGCAGGTATTCTTAGTATTATCGCTAGCGATAAATTACGCGAGTACATGTTGAAATTACTCATAGTAAAAGCCGCCTATACTAAATTATGCTCGCATCTTTCCTTGTAGTTCAGTGATGGTAAAATATCTGATGAGAAGTTCGTTACGATAATGAAAACTTACGATGAAGCAATTGTAACAGAAAGCAACGTCTTCTCTAGTGACAATAGCGGTAAGATGGAGAATTAAGTAATTACGATAACAATAATGTCAGAGTCCTTGACATCGTCAAGGGAATTATTGCAACAGATCGTCACTAATACGTTACCATCTAAAACTACTATGATATCGGTAAATTCGACCAACCCTGAATTTAGCGTTAACTTTCCAACTGCAATTCCAGGATGTGAAATTACATTGGCTCAACTGCGCGTTTATTATAGCTGGCCAAATATCATGTCGAAACCATTCGGTGAATTACCAGCAAATAATTCACTGGTATTTGCTAATAAGAATAAACCAGATGGAACACCTGATTGGCAAGTTGTTGGAATTTCAACGGGCCGTTATCAAATAAAGGAGATTAATGACGAGTTCCAACGCAGAATAAAATCTATAACCGGAAAATAATCAAAAATAGCTATCACTGTTTACGAACCAACACTATCAGTGGTGATTGAAGTAAATTCTCCTGATCACCTCGTAGATATTTATCAGAATTCAATCAGATCAGTGTTAAGATGGCCTGAAGTCGCACCGCTTTATCAAGGTCCAACAGAACCACAGAGATCCGACTTTGTCACACATGTTAAAAAATTTATACAATTTTCAGAATATCGAAAAGTAGAAGAAACTTACCCATGGAAATTATTTTCTGGTACTGATTGAGGTACACACTATATATATCGAGTAGAAGATTATTTTATAAAAACAATTGATGGCAAAAAAGGTAAAATAATAACACTATAAATTGATCTAATAAATTCTTATGCTGATACAATTAAATCTGAACAAGAACGTGTATTAGAAATCTACAAAATTGACCATTATGTATTAATTTTTCTTGCAATGATGATTTAAGAAATCAAATAATCGAGTCAATACAATATTTAAATCAAGTTGCCTCTGACCTAGAGTTCATAAATAATGTTTTCGTTAACAGAGAGAAAATATTATTGAACCCATCTAGAGTAAAATATGTTATAAATAAGATAGTAAAAGAAGACGACCCAGTTCAGAGAATTAAACTAGATCGTTTATTTACAAGTTTTTCTTACCCATTTTGGAATTACGCAAGAACAATTAGCAACATTTATCATTCCTGGATTTGACTCGTCTGAGTTAAAGAAATCAGTTAAAGATCTAATAATCCTTGTTAATATGAATATGTGATTCATGGAGAAAATTAGCCCCACCACTGTCTATACTAAATCATAACAAAAACCCGTTTGGTGCCGGCAGATATATATCACCAGGCATCGTAAACATAACAACAACAATCGCTGTGAATCTCGTTTGCGACTTTGTGGATGGAAGTTTTCAAATAGATCTTTCAAAGTCTAGCCAAGCCCAGGAAGGGTACATATTATACACATTTTCAACGCGCAATCCGCCCGGGTGGTTGATTGTATCAGAATCTATAAACCCGGTATACCTGTGTGTTCTTAATCCGTTATTATCAAGAATTCACTTCAAACTTACAGACCAAAATAATCACATCTTGGACACAAGAAACGAAATTATGCATATAAATCTGTATGTGAGATCCTAATGCGTCAAATGCGAAAAAAAATGTATTTGGTACCTTTCTATGGTACCTGATACATAAAGGGTTGGTCCGTATTCTTTATATTCAAGTATCCACAAATGCATAGTTGGTCCGTAAGTATACTTGCTAATAGTGTGCAGGTTACTAAATATATATATTTTTTACCAGGCAGAATATGCATTAGTTTTCCCAAGGGTTTTGTTTTGGGATTACAGCAGTTAGTGGCCCCTCTTTTCAGTTTCATTTTCACTCGTATTTGCACAATGTTCCCCTAACTGTCTTATACGAAAGTTCATAACCTTTTTCTGTTCGTATTCATGAGATAAATCTAACTTGATTTTGTCAATAGCGTTTGAAAGTGGCACAATTTTACCTGATTATCAGTGACTTTTGCCAGTGACGTTAACATCCCTCCTTGCATATCCTTTAAAATGTTGTAATCGGACGATAGTTTAAAACTGTTTTGGTTTTTCAGTTGTTGTAAAGAGCCAAAGTTATATAGAATCTTTTCAGTATTAAGAATGTCAGACACGTTAATATTGTTAGGTTGTAATTTTTTATTAACAGAAACAATGACATCTATAATTTCAGTATTCATTATATAATAAATATATATTTAGTATAAAAATACTTGTCCTCACATAGAGGATTTTTAAGATGAAGATGGTTATATACAATGATTATTTGGATGAGTGATTGATAGGGACGGCACATTCACATAAACTGATTGATGAATATGAATATATTTACACATGGTCATGTTGTTGATTTGTTAATTAGGGATGGCACAGTTACATAAATTGATTGATGAACATGAATTATATTTACAGATGGTCATGATAATGAAGGCCTTTTCTACATGTGAACAGAAATTAGCACATCCTGCACAATATCAAATCCGTAGGGTGAAAACTATCACCACAACGTATTGACGTTGTGGGAGGGTGAATTAATTTTTTTTATTTACAAATTGGGGAGGATCGGCCACTCGCCCACTAAATAAATAATTTTTCGTGGGCATAATAATCGCCCCTCTCATAGACAAATTTGCCTTTTACAGGATATGAACCCCAATCGCAATTTTCACAGCCTTTACGTCTAACCAACTGAGTTACCACGCATAATATAAATATATATTGAATTAGTTAATATATACTTACCTAAACCGGATTAGTTTTAAAAATTGTAGTGTTTGATTTTGTTAACATAAATCACAATTTCTGGTATTTTTTATATTTTTTTTCTCAGTTTCCAAACATTATAGATATATTTTTAATTCTGCATAACATAAAGTATAGTCTCTGTGTAAGCCGGTTAAACTGGATGTTTTTAAAATTACATTACGCACATTATGAATTGGGTCACAAATACGGCACAGACCTAATTACACAGCGAACTTAGAATTTAGTATATTTAATCACAATAAAATACAAATATGAGAAATATATATAACCGATTCTTTAAACAGAGATTTCTCTGCTCGTGTTTTATGGACTGTTTTCTCAGATGCTAGGATTTTGTATGTGATTAGTAAGTAAATGATATTAAAATACAGGTAAAAAATAACTACGATAAAATTTATATATATAACTGATTTAATTACACAGCGAGCTTATGAGCCAATCATTATTGACCATGCACCTGTGAATCCTGCGCGTGGATTTTATGTATATAGACAAAGAATGAAGTACGCGGATTTTATATAAACAATGGGTAAAGTATAATTTTATCAGTAGGGAATGAGTTGCCCAATTATCATTGAAAAGACCACTGGTAGGTTTGTAAAACGTTACTATGTTATCAATCATATGTGTATATAATGATTCTCCATCAAAGAATTATGATATATCTGATTATACGTGAAGTCTGAATAAAGATTTTCGTTGAGTTTACTCGTTTTTGTTGGTTGAAATCCCCAGGGATGTTAACGGGAATTAGCATTAGATTTTAAATTTGGTTATCAAATACAGATTTTCTCCGTTTTTTTTATCATAATTCCATAGTAAAATGATCATACAAATCTACACAATACGAGCAAAAGAACCGGAAAGAACCAGTATTTGACAAACAAATTTAAAAACTTAATGTTAATTCCCGTTAACATCCCTGGGTTTTGACCCAACAAAAATGAGCAAACGCAACGAAAAACAATGATAAAATTGACTAAAATGCCTGAAAAATAGCGTAAAAAACAATAAATTTTGATAAAAATCGAACAGAATAAAAACTTTATAAAAAATAATTAAATCTGATTAAGTAGAGAATGTTTCATGATATAGAATATAGTATATATATCTTTGTGGACTACAATCGTAAGATCTTATAATATTTTCTGAATGAACTAAATAATATTATGTTCCTAATAACAACTAAAATAACTAAAAAGTTTTATGCTTGTCTCAGTTGGGCTTAACTATCTAAGAATCTGAACATAATATTTTGCTCTAATTTAAAGGAATAAGCAAACTTTGTAACCCCTTCGGCAACGGATTTAATTGAGGATGGTACAATTTTAAAGTAACTACTAGCGGAATAAATTGACTTGAACATAATTTCTTCTCCGGATTCTTTATTCACGGATTTAATAGCTTTTGCAAATCGTGCACAATCAGTTTTTCCAAACATATAGTTTTCACTTTGCGTGATAATACGTAAATTTTGAATTGAGCTGTCAACTTTACTGTTGTTTATGTGGTTCACCACATACCCGTCTTTGATCGGTCCCAAAAAACACTCAATCACAAATCTGTGTGATAGATGTTTATTTTCTACTCTGGCTTTAAACGCAAGATAACCAGCATTGGTAACATTACCTAATGTTTTTTTCAATCTGCGATTCCTGATGCTATTACGATTCGCTTCATAATTGGTTAGGATTGGATGAGGCAAAAACGCATTTTGCTCCATTTATATAGTATATTAGTATATACTATTTGTTTATATCATTGTTTTGAAAATCTAGCTAGATAATCTACTTCGATCTTTATAATAGATTCAGGGTTATATTTTTTATCGTAATATCTTTTCAATTCCCTGTACCTTTTACCACCACAATGCGCACAAAGGTACGTCTTTCCTCGAACACCAACACCACACCGTATACACAGTTTAGGTCCTAGACTCCCACTTCTAACGCATTGCATGTGATAACTACAGAACTCGTTTACGCAATTTTTGTTATACGGAGACGTGTAACCAATCTTAAGTCAGCGGCAACTGTGATTTGGTTGAATCATATATATAAAAATGATTAATACTTCAATTTAGATACATATTTGCCTTAATTATAATATGCAGGAATTATCTGCGATTGAGCCTGCCGCAGAAAGATTTGATCTTGACAGACTACACAAATTTAGTTTCTCGATGCAAGATCTAGATTTAGCAAATGCGGATATAACTATACGCATTAGTGAAGCCAAGAAGGAGTTCCGCCACAATGGTGCAGTTCATGTGTGGTCCACATTCAGGATTGGAATTGATATTTATGTCATGAATGACAAACTAGATCATTCACTACCTCGATGTTCAGAAATATATTAGTTTAGTAATATTTATTGTAAATATAGAGGATGATATTTGGATCATCAGAGACAAACGCGAATCCGTCCAGAAGTCAGGGAATAATATTATCCTCGGTGCAAATTCCAAACCAGGAATACTGACTGGAATAGACAAGCCGTATTATGAGCGATCTTATCCGGTAACTGCTCTTGTGCACACGCTCTATCCATTACATGATAAATCTGACGGAAAGGATCTCAAGAAAATGAAACTGTCATCCTTGACTAGGATAAACTGTGTAGCAGAGCGAGTTGTAGAACACTTCACAACGCAATACGGGGAAACGGTTTAACAGATTTAAGACGTCAAAAAATAAATATGTGGGCTGAAAAATTTCAAGACACTGGAGCGTCTATCAGCGACGTTGCTGAGCTAGAAAAGTTATTAAGATTTCCAAAAATAGTGAAGACGTTGACAGGAGAGATTTTGCACAAAACAAAATATAAATCTAGAGGAACTCCTATAAATATTATTGATCAACACGCGCATTCATAGACTGATGCTGTAACTGTATTTCCACGAGAAAGAACGGTTAAATTTTACCACAATGATGTATTCGATGCTATCAGTGATATTAGTAAACGTGATCCTGTTTCTGTGTGGTTGTTTCAGAGTTCTGAATGTGATCATTATGATCAGTTTGTATGGTCTAACGGTGATATTTATCGTACAGAACCTCTTTATAAAGAAATGAAAAACCTTGCGCTGAAATATACTTCTGACGATGTCAAAGTTAGACAACTACTAAGCAATTGTTTTACCGTGCCATCGGTTGCTGCTCATTTTGCTTAGGAGAAAAACTCGTGGAAACCGACAAGATTAGAATGTCTTGAAGATGTCATGAAAAGTTTTATAGAACACGGGCACGGTGGATTGTGGAATACTAAATATAATTACAATGACGTTATGTCAGTTGATATGGTAGCAAGTTATCCTGGAAGATTTCTTTGATATGGAGAGTGTTCTAAATTCTTTAATAGATTTGGACATCCAACACATGACATGACCAGAGTTGCGGGAAATGGACCCTTACCATATATTGACTTAACAGGATTCGCCCTCATAGAGTTATTGAGTTATACTCAGATCTCCATCCGATTGTTTATGCGTGGTTTAGAAAACAGTTTTCAGAATTATGTTGGGCTCCAATAGTTCTGCTAAGATATATGCTCGATGTTGGAGTTTTAATATTGTTGAAAGTATCTGAAGCTATTATATCGTATCGCGTGCAAAAGCAAGTTTGGTTACCAGAACCTGCTAAACACGATGAGAAATTTGCAAAAGATCTCGGCAGGAAAATAATCGGCAAGTTCCCGCAAGGAGGATCACATGATCATAAACGAACTTGTACAAGATTGATCATGGATGATGCTGAACTCGATTTCATAATCACTGATACGATGGAGAAAGATATATTTATAAGTCGATTTAATGCTAATTTATCAGACAAAACAAAACTAGGTACCATTGTAAGCTATACGGATGTCGAGTCATCGCAGTTTACTCATCTAAGATCTTCGATACTAGCTTATGTTTCGATAAATTTATTATCGATGATAAACAGATTTCCTCGATAAGCTGTTAGAGTTGCGACAGATTCATTTGATGTACACAAAAATATAAAGATTCATTAAATCTCGGAAATGATGAATGGGGAACGTGGAGGATAAAACAAGAAAGTATACTTAGTTATTGTGAATCTGCCAATGTTGAAATTGAGGAGATATATCACATAAATATTCAAGCATCAGAATCATCTGCACCATCAGTGTATGATCCTGTATCTAGACATAAGACCAATTATCTAAATAGGTGTGGAGGTTAAGGTAAACCAACACGCGCGATTAACCTATTCATGATTTTATAAATGATTGTTTTGACGCTAACGCACAAACTCACCAGGGAAATAAAGCAACGAGATGTAACGTCGTGTACATATAATAGTTTCTTTAGACGGTGCGGAGATACATGGACCCAATCACGAATGGGTAAAAAATATATACCTAAAATTATCATATGGGACGAGATATGCACGGTGCCTCTGGCGGTATTACAAATATTTCTTGATTGGTTGTTACTAAAGAATACTGCTGTGATTATGTGTGGTGATCATAGTGAACCACCACCCTGTGTTGGGCAGTCTCCACATTAGTGGCTAAAGAACAATCTAGATTATTATGAAAAATATCTGATGATAATTGAGCTGTTAATGAGTCGAAGAAAGAATTCAAAAGTTTAAAAAGGCTACAACCAGATAAAATACAATGTGAAGTAATGCGTGTGATAATTCCAGAAACATCCATGAATGATTTTTGGACCCTATGGAAACCTGCTGATTTGATAGTTGTTAGTAGAAAAATAGTTCGTGACGAACTACAAAAGAAATTATATGCGGTACACAAGGAAAAATTCCCAACGTTACCTGTACCGTTGTGTTATCGCCCAGCAGATGCTAGACAACAAAATGTTGATGTTAAGTTTCCTAGTGTAGACATTGTCCGGATACAAAATCTTGTGTTAAATGATATTGTCCTTGTCGCTGTTGAAGTTGTCGAGAGCGCATTAAACATTGATAAATTGTCATTGACGTTAGGGTACGCTATAACGATTTATTCGTCGCAGGGATTAACTATCACTGATACTAAAGTTTGGATAGTCGATGATCGTATTGAGTGGTCAAATTTAGTTTATCTCGCAGTATCTAGAGTTAGAAGAATATCACAACTAAAACGGTTTATCATGGATTGCCTAATAGCCGAGAAAATCAGTAATAAGGTCGATATCAATAAAACATTAGCCAGCTATAAGCAGTGTGACAAAAAATAATCGCTAGTTTGATATAGATGTGGTTATTATTATGATGTTAAAACAACGACAAAATAATCATTGCGCAAATTGCAACTTAATAATGTTGTGGCAGTATTCGATCAATAACCCAAGACCATTTGCCATTGATAGAATTAATAGTATTCTTTGTCACACGCGCGAAAATGTGATGCTGACCTGTTTGAAGTGTATTCAACGTCGAGAATCTACAAGTTTATAAAAGTGTACTCGCTGGTAATTGCGTATCCTCAGGAATTATTTGTAATTGTTGACGTACAAATCCAAGCCGAGGAGCAGTTGAATCTAATTTGTATATTGCAGGTCTACCTTTGAACCTTACCGCGCTGAATATTTTGTTTGTGGTCACACTCCAAATAGGATCAGTTGCCCTTTTTCTGCCTCCTTCGAGTTCGCCAGGTTCGTATAAATATCTAACCGTAACATTGCCTAGTACTGGTTGAGAAATTGATTCGCGTTTTATCGGTATATATTTTTTGTGATCGCATCAGACGGTTTCATAGAAGTTGCACGAGTAACTTTCTTATTCTGCGCAGCTATCACATTCGGTAACCTCGCAACCCATTCACGAGATATTTTATCTGTGGATTTTTCCTTTGCATATTGATAACCGAACAACCGCTCTGCAAGTGTTCGATTAAATCGTTCAACGATTGCCTGATCACGATGAATCTCCGTGTGTCCTTGTCTGATTTTTACCTTGTACTTGTTCATCAACGATGATACTGCACCAAGAAATTCTTTGCCAGGATCAACCTGTAGTAGTTTTGGCCATTGTAATGGTCCTCGCTAATAAATTTGTTTAAACACAGATGCAACTTCAGTCTTTGTTGATAGCGGCTCCGCTTCTTTATATCTGTTCGCAACGTCAGCGACTGTTAAAGCGTATCTGTATGTGTGTTGGCGTCTACCTGCTTTAATGGTATCGTGTGGTTAAAGCAAGATATCCGCTTGATGAACTTCATTAGGAACGTTGACATCGAAATGTGCGTATTTAATTTGTTTAGGTGGATTTAAAAAAATTTGCCATATTGCCTGTCGTGCTAAGCACTCTGCAGCAATATCACGTGAAACTTTTGCTGAAGCGGCAAGTTTGCTAATCTCTGCTTTTCCTATCCAATACCCTCTCGGAGAATAATAAACAGATTCCATTATAATAATCAGTTGAATAATTACTAGTCCCTAACATTATTTTACCTTTCATGGCGGAATTTACTAGAAAACTATGGAGAGATTCTCTGAAAGATTTATTAGGTATAGAATTTAACGCGTGAGTCAACTTTATATCTGCGGGATGCCGTTGTTGCAAATCAGGATTTTTATACGATACATTGTGAGCGTGATATGCTTGATCAATCTTATTTCCTGGATACTCTCCAGGTTTTGGTCGATCGTGGTTATCGAGTCTGATATCGAGACGAGTTGCAGGACCACAATAATTATATCCGAGAAGGTGTTTCTCACCATGATATTTTGCCCATGGAGTTCCTTGCAATTTCCCCAATGAAGCGGCTATATCACCACCACGCACTATTTGCGACGCGGAAATAAATTTATATTTTTTGTACCCCATTTTGCACACTTGGCTGTGAGTGCGCGTCTCCTATTGTTTGATGTTATCGTTGTCAATCCAACTGTGGGTGTTGTCGCTCTACATCGAACACAATGTAAACTCATATCATTATATTTGGATATAATTGACTTTTCTGCGACACGAAAACAAGAGCCAGTAAGGAACCATTGAGCGTTACCAAATTCTATCAGAATGATCATAATATGTCCCTCTGGATCTGGTAAGACGCAATTATTGCTTAATCTGATAACGCGATGGCTCAAGTGGAATAAGTTATAATTTAGTAGCGCCATCTGTAGATGATCAACAATGTTACGAAAAACTTAAAGATTTGAATCAAAATGCGAAATTACTTGACAAAAATGCTATCATTGATTTTATTTGCGATATTGATGAAGCTACATCCGTAGATGACTTAGGTGGATTCATCAAAATCCTCGTAGTGTATGATAATTTAATGCTGGACAAACAATCCAATCCAGCGAATATATTTTCTCGAGGAAGACATACAAATACTGACTTGATTTATGTTACTCAGAGATATACTCAGATACCTAAGGTGATCAGAGATAACTGTAATATATTGATAGTGTTTAATAGCGCAGATAATTATACTTTGCAAAATATTTATTATACTTGGTGTTCAGAGGACATGAATATGATTAAATTTTAAAAATTTTTTTCTAAAGCACAAGCTGTTCCTTTTGGATTCAGAACGATAAATTTACATGATCCAAGATATAGGTATCGTGTAGCTTTAGATAAAATCTTTGGTTAATTTTTAGCAGCAGAGAGGCTGAAGGACATACTTGTAGTGACCACATTGTGAATATATAGAGCAAAATATCTGGTCAATTAAAGAAAGTTTTACTATTAAGGCAAAAATGTTTTTTCTCAGCCTTCGTAGGAACCCTTAATTTTCAAAAATAAGGTCTCAGACAAATTTGTCTGTTGAGTCTCTCTGCTGCTATCTTAAACACAAAAAAGATACCTGACTATGTTTCATATTTCGCTGAAGTTGATCTCGATTATCCAACTTCGCTACACAAATTGCATAACGATTACCCTTTCTGCGCCGAATCGATGGTCATAGATTATAGTTTATTATCTGAATAACAACAAGCGTCAGCATCACCAAGACAACATTCTATGGTCAAGAAACTAGTACCAAATATGCTTAACAAACGTAACTATGTTTTGCATTACAAAGTTTTAAAACAAGCAGTAGATGCTTGTCTCGTGTTGAGAAAAGTTCATCGTGTATTAAAATATAATCAGTCGCCGTGGATGAGAGGTTACATTAACTCGGACACTTCAAGAAGAGCTGCAGCAAAAACTGATTTTGAGAAAAACTTCTTCAAACTGATGAGCAATACTGTTTTGGGTAAGACGACGGAGAATATTAAAAAACGCATAAATATCGAACTAGTTAATGATATCAATCGCAGAAACAAACTTGTGTTCGACGATGATTTTGTGAATATGAACAGTTTTAATGAGAATCTTGTTGCGATACAAAGAAGAAAAACAAATCTAAAACTAAACAAGCCGATCTATGTTGGAGCTTCATTGTCAGATTTATCAAATTGGCTGATGTACGATTTTTAATATAATTTTGTTAGAAATCAATGGCCGGCCGGTAGATTATTATTTACTGATACTGATTCGCTCGTATATGAAATATAATGCGAGAACGTCTATCAGGACATGTATGATAATCGACATCTGTTTGATCTTTCTGATTATCCACGTAATAGTAAATTTCATGACGACACAAATAAAAAGATTTGTGGTAAGTTCAAAGATGAAATAAACTCGAGCGCTATCAAATACTGTATCGGATTACGCAGCAAAATGTACGCCGTATTATTAGACAATAATAAAATAATGAAAAAAGCGAAAGGTCTGCCTTGAGATTTTGTTAAAAAGTTTATAAAATTTCATAGACTACATGTGTGCGCTTGATGGCGGTGTCAGCGTTATAAGAGCTATGGCTATTCTCACTAATCATCATAAGCTCGAAACAGATGTCATTATCAAACGTGGATTGCGTAATTTTGATGACAAACGTTATTGCTAAAATGGGGTAGATACACTTGCACATGGGTATTGTCATGATAATAGATCTATACTTGACATTACTTATTGAAATTTTATCTAAACTTAACAAATAATGTTTGAATATTTGACAGTGACAAATATCTACAACAGCAACATCAAATATATAATGATAGATGGCAAACAAATGACAGATGAAATTAATAATGAAACTTCAGGTATATGTTTTAGTGGAACACGTGACAAGATAAAACTTTCACTCATCAGATCTGATATCAGCGAGGATTTCAATTATCTTGAACAATTGAATCAAAAGTTCCTAGCGGAATTTTAAAATTTTCACAGTCCGAGTAGCCGGCAAAACTATACTAGACTTACAATTGATATCGATCGGTCAAAGGTATATTTTATCGACAAAAATTATCCTCTAAACAAACCACAAATAAAAGATTTGTTTGCATGTCGTCGTTGTGTGAGTGGTAAAGTTTCGTCTAGTTAAAAGGGTGGGAAATTTATACTTGTTTTAATAGTGAAAAGCGTTGGGTGGACTAGGAACCTGGTAGTATCCTTTTTGAGAAAAGGGTGTGGCGTGAGAGTTTTAGTTAAAAAGGGTGGGTAATTTATACTTGTTTTAATAGTGAAAAGGGGTGAAAGTAGGGATTGGGCTAAAAACCTAGTTCTCATTTTTAGAAGAGAGGGTGTGGTAAGACTTTTAGTTAAAAAGCGTGCGTAATTTATACTTGTTCTGATTGTGAAAAGGGGTAAAATTAGGATTTGGGCTAAAAAATCTAGTTTACTTCTACTACTGATTCAAATAAATTATCGTTGACCGATCTTCAATTCAAAAACTTCAATAAAACAAAAAAATCAGATTAAGGCGTCAAACAATCTTTCTGCAGGCGCTGTTAAAGTTATTTTTAAAACGGGTGGTACATCTCTCCTTCTCGCAGCTATACCAACATTAATAGCCGCAGCAGCCCCGGCTCTTGCGAAAGCAGCTGCTATAGGTGCTGTTGGTACTACTACTGGAATGGCATTAAAGAAAGCAACTGGACCTGGAATATAAAAAAAATGGAAAAGGTATCAGATTACCAGCTACCACGCCCTCATGGTACCGAAAAGGTCTAAAACTTCCAAGGATAATTTACTGATCTTGCCTATGTCTAATTTTGATTTACTCGATGCTTCTAAAAAATTAAAAATAAAAACTTTAGAGGTGTTTTTATGCGCGATCAATTACCAAAGCAACCGAACAATGCAGAATCAGGTATTATTAATCTTGATAGAAACTCTAGACCAGGTACCCATTGGGTAGATTATGCAATTGATCCACGTGTAATTATCTATTTTGATTCGTATGGATTAGCGCCACCAAAAGAATTTCTTCATTATGTCAGTAATAATACTGCTTCAATATGGTATTCTACATTACCAACACAAAACTTTAACTGATAGACCAATATGTGGTCGAAAAGTTCTTAATGTAGATGATGTTATATCCATGACACCGCAAGGAAAGCCACCGCATAAAGTCTTACATTGTCACATTTAAACAGACATCAGTAAATATTATGGTAGATATTCACGGACGATCTGCTCGTGGTAAAGCTCAGCAGCAAGATGACTTATCTAAATATGTAACCCTCGATCAACTCAGAAATTAGATTGATGATTTATTTAATATTGCAAATGTGGATCAAAATAAAGTGGTTGTTTTTCAGGACAAACAAGCACGATTAAAAAAGAGTAATACACAACTACCAGACGTACTTACACAAATTTCTACTGCAGTTGCTGATAATATCGTTACTTTTACTGATCAGGGTAAAATACAAGATTCCGGTAAGTCAGTTAACGATTATGTCAGAACGACTGGCGGTGTTTTCAGTGGAAACGTTATTATGAACAAAACTAAAATCACAGATCACAGATCTTGGATATCCAACTACAAATAGTGATGCTACAACAAAAAATATGTTGACGATCCGGAATCTAAGTATGTATTAGCTAACGGTGGTATAATGCATGCATTTCACAATATGAACTTAATGGTATTAGTAATTTAAAAACACCAGAATCTGAGTTTGATGCTGCTACAAAAAAATACGTCGACAATAAACAAATTCCAATCATTGATGGAATAGTCCAAGTCGAAACTGAATTTACCGGTCACATGAATACTTTTTTGAGCTTCCTCAGAAACATAAACAGAACTAATAAAGAATTGTTTGGAAGTCCACCAAATGTTGACATTAAACTTACTGATATTAACATAAAACTCAATGATATTATCGGAGGAATTCCGGATATTATTAAAAAAACAAACCTGATTAACATTCCTCACAATCAGATAAGAAATATTATGTATACAGTTGCATATGGGTTTGGATCGTGGACACCAGAAAATAAAACCATCAAACATACTGCGGATTTTACTGGTATATGTAGGATGTCTGTACTTAGCGTTGCAGATTTTAGAATATCCTCTACATCTCCATCAACTGGTGATTTTTCTAAAACTATATCTGTGTTGTTAGATAAAGATTCTGAAGGAACATTTACGCTGAAATCATCGAGTAAAAATTTACTTCAAGATTACTGGCGGTGTTTGGAATTTGTAGCTCAATTGATTACTTAACGCCATTAGTATAATGGATAAAATAGCTACGTCATCTATCGACGTTGAAAGTCACAGATATAATCAAGCATGTGAATATCTGACAAAACTAAAAAATACCATCGACCAATATGCAGTAAAAGTAAAAAAAATATCGTAGACGTATCGTTGTCATTGATATAGTTGTTTATTCAGTTTCTGCTATTGTTGCTGGATCCGGGTTAATATTACCGACATTAACAATGACAGCTCCAGCAATTATAACAATTATTGTTTCAACTTCAACGACTATAGCAGGTATTCTTAGTATTAATTTTTTAAAAAATTCTTCATGTGCGAAAGATAAATTGCGTGAATATATGATAAAATTACAGACAGCATCAGCAACCCACTCTAAACTATCTGTATATATTTCCACGTATCTCAGTGATGGTAAAATATATGACGAGGAGTTTGCAACGATAATTAAAACCTAGGATGAAGAATTTAGAATCGCTATTGATTGTGGTGACAAAATAAATGGAGAATTAAACAATAATAATAACAATAATGTCAGCGCCTGAACATCGTTTGGATATTGAGTCAAGAGAGTTATTACAGCAGATCGTCACTAACAAAACTCCTTTAAAAACAACTATGATATCAATAATTTCAACCAATCATGAATTCAGCGTTAACTTTCCAACTGCAATCCTGTAAAAGAGATAGCATTAGCTCAGTTACGGGTTTATTATTGCTGGCCTAATATTAGATCAAAACCATTTGGTGGACTACAGCCAAATAATTCACTAGTATTCGCAACTAAGAATAAATCTGATGGAACTCCCCATTGGCAAGTAGTTAGTCTTCCAACTGGTAGTTATCAGATAGATCAAATTAGTGAAGAATTCCAGCGCAGAATTAAGTCTATAACTGGGAAAGAGTCAAAGATAGCAATTACTGTATACGAACCAACATTATCATCGGTGATTGAAATACATTCTCCTGACTATGCTGTAGATATTTATCAATTTGATTAGATCAGTGTTAGAAAGGCCTGACGTTGCACCAGCTTATCAAGTTCTGCCAGAGCCAAAAATGAAGGAATTTAAAACAATTAACCGAATATTTTTAATGCAACCAGAATGTAAAAAACCGAACGAAATCATGGCCATTTCAATATAAAATATATTACAATGCCTGATATAGAACGTCATGCAAGTGTTAAGGGTTTTGATATCCCCATTAATGAAGACTTCTTTAAGACATACTCGAATGATGTAAAGACTGAGTTTTTTAATACTTATAATAATTTAAAACACTTATTTTTTGGTATATGTCAGTATTACTCTAAGGACATGAAAATGCAAATAATCGAAACGATACATCATCTAAACGCCGTTGCAGCAGACCTTGATATTATTAATAAAACTATTATGAACTTTTTCATTAATTATACAATACCGAGATTATTTATGAAACATTTTAAAATAAATGCACAACGGCTACAAAACATTCATTATTCCCGGATTTGACTCATCTGAGCGTAAAAAATCAATTAATGATCTTATTGATGAGTACTTCAAAGTAACATGAGATTCATGGGAAAAAAAATAATCCCGTTTCCAACTATTCTCAGATATAATAATGACACATATGGAACAGTACGTCATATCTCAGCTAATATTGTTAATATAACATCTACCATTGCACTGAATATATTATGCGATATAATTGACAGTAGCTACAATGTTGTCATCTCTAAGTCTAATCAAGCCCAGCAGGGATATATATTATACTTGTCCAGTATTCAAACAACCCCGGGTTGGCTTATTGTATCTGTGCCAATAAATCAAGTCTACTTGCGTGCACATAATTCAATATTGTAAAGAATGAATTTCAAACTCACAAATCGGGATGGATAGCATAGTTTATTTGAGAAACGAAACTCTATACATTAATTTATACATACGCTCATGAAAGAGTAAATTAAAAAAAATGATTTTTTGACATTAACCTTGTCGCTTGACCTTTTCCTTTTGTTTTATATGCCTTATTGTTATTAAATATATCATAAATAATCAATATCATCATAAGCGGTTACCCGTCATTAGGACCTCTTAAAAGCCATTATGTCTTTCGTGGAGTTTTGTTTGGCTATATTGTTTTGCGCTATATATTTTATTGCGTTGTGCGCATGTGCCAATTTAACTCACACATTCCGTTTCTTTCAGCTTTAACAATTCATTCTGAATTGTTTATATTTGGGCCCTTCAATGAGATAGAAAGCTCTGGCATGATATTGATTTTTTTTCTTGGGGGGGGGCACCCTATATTGTAGTTTCATATCCCACCAGTCAAACCCACAGGATAAATACTAAAATGAATTCATCACGCTGTTTAACGTGATGAGATATGAAACTTTGGAAGGTGCTACGCCCCCACTCTTAAAATAATTTTTTGGAACTTTAAAACATAACCCACCGGTTTAGCAAGTGATGGGAACGGAACTCATGTCCTTCAGTACCAAAATCCAGCATTCTTGCACTGAGCTACGAAATTCAGTTAGAAATATGTGCTCGAGAAATAAATATATAGCTACCCACGAGAGCATTGCATATCTAAGCATTACATTTCTCATTTTTATGAATGAGTCCAGTCTAGTGCTCGTGAAATTACTATGTAGCTATACACGAAAGCATTGCATATCTAAGCATTACATTTCTCATTTTTATGAATGAATCTAGTAATTTTGTGATTTATTAAAAATCTATAGCCACTGCACGTATAAAAGGATTCAATTATACAGACACTGTTAATAACAGCTATGTCTGCAGACACCGGTAATATACCATACAATGGAAAATCAATAACCCACGTACCTGTATGACTATGTATATTGGTCCACATGTATAATATCTAACGACAGGTTTGGTTTCTAGACAGAACAGACAGGCAGATAAACAGAACAGACAGATAAACAGAACAGACAGATAAACAGACAGAGACATACACTTTATTAAGAATAAAATATGTTGGGTTTACGGCAAATATCATACAGTCCACACAGAAATTAGATGTTAAAAAATGCCCAGGTCAAGGACCAATTACCTGAAGGGGACTAATCTACTCTGTGGATAAAATATTTTTCGACAGGAGTTATGTCGCGTTATTACATATCTAATTACTTCAGTTAAGTCAATTTAAAAATAATAAATATTATTTTTTATTATATATATATATATATATATATATATATATATATATATATATATATATATATATATATATATATATATATATATATATATATATATATATATATATATATAATAATAATAATAATAATAATAATAATAATAATAATAATAATAATAATAATAATAATAATAATAATAAACAGTGAAAATATTACTGATATTGTTTCTGCTATTAAAAAATTAAAGCATAACGGAATAAATTTATTTGATAATCTCAACCCGGAAAAAATTATGTATGATTTTGAATTATTACAGGAGAGAAAATTTCAGAATAAATTCACGTTAAATTCCAATTAGAAATTTATTAAATACATTTATAATTCCATGTTAGAATCCTTAGCTATCGTAGATGACAAACAAGTGAAGCTATTCACTCCTCTTGCGCGTTCAATCGAAAAGATAAAAAGTGCACTCTCACGAATATGAAATAAAGAAAAAGAACAG
>JAEAOA010000203.1:0-25000 GCA_016746295.1 Potamilus streckersoni | reverse complement strand
ATTTAAGATCTTCAGTGCTAGCCTATGTTTCTACAAATCTACTGTCAATGATAAATAGATTTCGTCGTCAAGCTGTTAGAGTCGCTAGGGATTCATTTTATATAAGCAAAGAATATAAGGATTTATTAAATCCGATACTGGTTAATGGTGAGTGGGGCTCATGGAGGATAAAACAAGAATATATACTTATTTATTCGGAATTTACTGATACTGAAATTAAGGAAATGTATTACAGAAATAATAATCAAATATCAGAATCATCTGCACCATAGGTGTACGATCCTGTGGCTAGACATAAGACCGTTTATCTTAATGGGTGTGGAGGGTCAGGTAAAACAACTCGTGCGATTAAATTATTTATGAACAACCATTCATATATGATCGTTTTGACACCTACACATAAACTAGCCAGAGAGATAAAGGAACGGGGTGGGTGGGTTAAAACTTGCACGTATCATAGTTTTTTTAGATGGTGTGGAGACACATGGACCCCTGAGCGAATGGGTGAAAAATATACCTAAATATATTATATGGGACGAGATATGTACGGTGTCGTTAGAAACACTGAAAATATTTATTGAATGGTTATTAACAAAAAATACTGCTGTGATTATGTGTGGAGATCAAGATCAACCACCACCCTTTGTTGGACAGTCTCCACATGAATGGTTAAAGAATAATGTAGATTATTATGAAGAAATACATGATGACCATAGAGCTATTGATAAACAACTGAAATAACGTAAAAGATTAATCAGACTACAACCAGATAAAATACAAAGTGAGATAATGCGTGAGATAATTCCAGAAACTACCATGAATGATTTTTTGACTTTATGGAGACCTACAGATTTGATAGTCGCAAGTAGAAAGATAGTTCGTGATGAATTGCAAACGAAATTATTAACGTTACATAAAGAAAGGTTTTCACATTTACCTGTACCATTATGTTATCGCCCAGCAGATACTCGACGACAGAATATTGAAGTTGAAATTCCTGGTATGCGGAGTACAAAATGTGGTATTGAATGACATTATTTTGGTCACTATCAATACTGTTGAGAGCGCATTGAGTATGGATAAATCACCGTGGATGTTAGGATACGCTATAACGATTAACTCGTCACCTCGTCACAGGGATTAACTATCTCTGATACAAATGTCTGGATTGTAGATGATCGGATCGAGTGGTCAAAAGTAGTTAATCTTGCAGTATCTCGCGTCAGACGAATAACTCAACTACATAGGGTTATTATAGATTATAACTGAAGAAATTACTAATGAAGATGCTGTAATAAAGAAACAATTAGCGTCTTATAAACAATGTGACAAAAAAGCGTGATTTTGATATTGATACTGAATTTATTACAAAACTAAAACAATTACAAAATAATCACTGTCCAAGTTGTAACACAATGATGTTATGGCAATATTCGAATAATAATCCAAGACAATTTACCGTAGACAAAATTAATAGTGATCTAGGTCATATAGGTGAAAATGTGATGCTGACCTGACTTGAATGCAATCGACGAAGAGGTGCTAATATACATAATTGAACGCGGTGGTAATTGTTTATCTGCAGGAATTACTTGCAATTGTTCACGCACAAATCCACGTTGAGTGGCAGTAGAATCTAGTCTGTATATAGCAGGTCTTCAAGTGGATCTAACCACGCTAGAAATTGTATGTGTGGTCACACTTTAAATAGGGTCCGTAGCTCGTCTTTTGCCACCCTCCAACTCCCCTGGTTCGTATACATATCTCACAATTACATTACCTAATACTGGTTGTTGATCTCGTTGTCCGTATTCATCGCTACGTGGTATATGTTTTCTTTTGTTATTGCATTAGACGGTTTCATGGAAGTTGCACGAGTAATTTCATTATTTAATGCACATATCACACTTGGCAACCTTGCAAATCATTCACGAGATCGCTTACCTGACTTAAAGTTAGTAGATATTACCTTCGCGTATTGATATCCAAATAACCGCTCAGCAAGTGTTCGATTAAATCGTTCAACGATTGCTTGATGACGATGAATTATGTTTTTTCATCAAAAATGATAATGCACCAAGAAATTCTTTACCAGGATCAACTTGTAATAGCTGTGGCCATTGTAGACTACCACGTTGATAAATTCGCTCAACCGCAGAAGCAAATTCAGATGCTGTTTTCGTTGATAATGGTTTAGCTTCTTTATATCTACTTGCAACGTCAACAGCAGTCAATGCGTATGTGTACGAGCGTGACTTTAGTTACCGTGTTTTAATAGTATCGTGTGGTAAAAACAAAATATCTGCTTGATGAACTTCGTTAGGAACACTGACACCGAAATGTACTTATTGAATGTTTTTTGGTGGTGGTAAATAAATTTGCCATATTGCCTGTCATTCTAACCAATTTTCAGCAACAGAACGTGAAACGATAGCTGCTTCAGCAAGTTAGTGATCGCTGCTTTACCTCTCCAATACCCTTTATTACTGTAATAAATCTATTCCTTTATAATAATTATATACTTAATTACTAGCCCCTAGCATTATTTTACTTTTCATAGCGGATTTTATCAGAAAACTGGCGAGTTTTTTTTTCTGACAGATTTATTAGGCATATAATTTAATGCATGAATCAATTTGACATCTGCAAGATGCCGCTGCTGAAAATCTTTACTTTTTATAAGCAACGTCATGAATTTGACATGCTTGATCAATTTTATTTACTGGATACTCTCCTGGTCTTGCTTGATCTTGATCATCAAGTCGGATATCAAGTCTAGTTCCAGGAACACAATAATAGTTTCTCACCAATATACCTTGCCCATGGTAATCCAGGTAATTTCCTAAAAAAAAACAGCAATATCTCCTTCTATCTTTGAGGTCCATGAGATAGATTTATACTTTTGTGTACCAGATTTTACACATTTACCTGTCAATGCACGTCGTTTATTTTTTGTTATTATTGTTGTCAATCCAGTGGTGGGTGTAGATGATCTACATCTACATCGAACACAATATAGACTCATGTTATTAATAATATGGATACAATAATTGATTTTTCAGCGAGACGAAAACAGGAACCAGTGAAGCACCATTCAGCATTACCAAATGCGATAAGAATGATTATAATAGGTCCATCTGGATCAGGTAAAACACAATTATTATTAAATTTAATAATGAGGTGGCTGAGTTGGAACAAACTATATTTAATAGCACCGTCTGTAGAAAATCAGCATTGTTAGGAAGTACTTAAGGGTTTTAACGAGAAATCAAAATCAGTTAATAAAGATGGTGACGATATTATTGAATTTATTACAGATATAGATAAAACCCCATCTGTAGATGACTTAGATGGATTCATTAATAATCTCGTGGTATATGATGATGTGATGCTGGATAAACAATCTAATCCAGCTAGAATATTTTCTCGAGGTAGACATAAAAACACAGACGTGATTTATGTTACTTAGAGATATAGACAAACACTTAAGGTGATCAGAGATAACTTTAATATTCTAGTTGTGTTTAATGGAGCGGATAATTATACTCTGCAGAATATTTATTATACTTGGAGTTCAGGGGATATCGGTATGATTAAATATAAAAATTTATTTTCTAAAGCACAAAATGTTCCGTTCGGATTTATAACGATAAACTTACATGATCCATGATCAAGGTATCGTGTAGGTTTAGATAAAATCTTTGGTTAGCTACCCTTGACCGTCAAGAGCAGCAGGGACAGAGAAGGACAACAATCGAGTCGCTTTACAAGTAAACAAAATCGCTTTATAAAATCGTAAAAAATAACTCAATTATAATATAACAAAACTGAGCTGACCTAAATGACTTTATTATATGGTTTACTTAACCGTATGGAAATATAATTAGTGTCTTTGGTTTAGCGTTATTGACTTTTTTCAGCCATTGTAGGAACTTTTTTTTTAATGACTCGAGCAAAATTTTTGTAGGGATCACCCCCCTGCTGCTGAAGCCCAAGATTCAAGGTACGCCACACATCGCCATCTCGAGTTCGGCTTTTTGGCATAGCGCCAAAATAAATATGTATTTTCGTCCTGGTCGTAACAGGGACATATGTTCAAGCGAGTGAATTAATCTTGGACTTACCCGTGTCCTTTACCAGGAAGTTTTGACCTAAATAAACATCACCATTGTGCTCATATGTACAATAGTTATCTTATTTATTCCGCAGTAAATTTGCAATCTTAACCTAAAAAAAAATATTAATAGTAAAGAATAATAAGTATGTTATAGCAAGTGAGCGGGCAGATATATATGGACAGACACATACATACATACATACATACATACATACATACATACATACATACATACATACATACATACATACATACATACATACATACATACATACATACATACATACATACATACATACATACATACATACATACATACATACATACATACATACATACATACATACATACATACATACATACATACATACATACATACGTATGTACTTACATAAATAGATAGATAGATAGATAGATAGATAGATAGATAGATAGATAGATAGATAGATAGATAGATAGATAGATAGATAGATAGGATGTCCAACTTTGAATAAAAGATCAACCATATAATTTTTATGTTGAGGAAATATTTTTTCTCAATATTTTCTGTTGATTAAAGCAATCCCTTTCTGATGTATATAAGCTAATATGGCCATATAGTAAATAACATATAAATTAATGTAAAAGAAAACAAGGTATCGTTTTGTAATTCATCGTTAAATTCACTTTGACTTTTGTCATGTAGGTCGTTTTTTGTACATTAGAAAGTTAGTAATAAAACCATACACTTCGAAAATAATTTGCTTTTTTGTCAAACCCCATCTAACTTATGTCAACAACAACCAGCGTATGGCTGATGTTCGGGAGTGGTCGATTTAGGGTTCCTTGTCAAAGTAAAGTATGTGGTATTTTAAAATTTCTTATTTCAAACTTCATTGCCTTTAATATAATTTCTTGAAACAATTAACTTTTTGAGAAGCATGATATTCAGAGTAGACCACAAATCATCATCTCTAGTTCGGCCTTTTAACGTATAAATATTAAATGTATTTTTTCTTCCTCGTCGTAGAAACAGCCAAGTGTTCAGGTGATTGAGATAAAATTGGAGCTCTCTTGTTTTTTACTAGGAAGTTGAACCCAAATATCAAGTACAAAGAGCGAATCAGATTTGTAAAATATTTACTTACTCGATTCACAGCACACTATGGACCAATATATCAAGTACAAACAATGAATCAGATTTATTGAATATTTGTCTTAATTGATTTACAGTACACTATATTACAGTTTAAAAACCAAATGGTTGTAAAGAGTGTTAATGAAAATGAATTGATATTATGTAATTGCCGTTGTTAATCATATGTTTTACTTTGAACAAAAGACAGATCGTTTAATTTTTTCTTGGTCGGGAGGATTTTCTTACTTTATCTTTTAAAATTTGTTGTATAAAATTCGATTCCTAACTTGAGTAATCTTGCTCTGATTTATATCTCGAAATCCATACTATATCCATTATGCTGGTTGAAAATGTTGATTAACTTGAGGCAAAGGAAAACATAGTATCGTTTTCAATTCATCACATCGTTTGCTTTGTATTTTGTCTAATATATGTCATGCTGTAAACAGCAAAGTCAGTGATAAACTATAAATTTCGAAATCATCTCATCTACCTGTGTCAACAACATAAAACGTGTGTGTTAAAGTAAGGTTACAAAATAAAACTTCCTAGCTTTACCATTGGATATGTAAATAAAAGGTGGCTGGACATAATGTTCGCGGACAAATTGGCACGGCAAAATGTCATGTGGACAAACTGACGGTGAGCAGCAGAGAGGGTGAATCCTACAACAATATATTTGCGACAAAATCGATTAAAGCCTCAGAATGCCAATGGAGCCTTCCTACGAAATCTCATATTTTAACCAAAAAAAAATTAAAGGTCCCATTTTACAAATGGAGCCTTAGCGATTTTGTCGCAAATACATTGTCATAACCACACTCAAATTGCTGCCATCTACGTCTACAAATTTTTGCGACAGAATCGATTAAAGCCTCAGAATGCCAATGGAACCTTCCTACGAAATCTCATATTTCAACCAAAAAAAAAATAAAGACCCCATCTTAGCGATTTTGTCGCAAATACATTGTCATAACCACACTCAAATTGCTGCCATCTACGGTCGCAAATATGTTGTCATTTCACCCTCTCTGCTGCTGATTAATACAAATTATTTAACCGATATTTGTTAGCTTTTCACAAACAGACTAATCGATAATACTTCACCACGTAGATCAATTAAATTATTTGACTGATCGGTGAGTGTAAAATTAATTCTGGTTAGTGAATCATTTTGACATTGCATATAGACTGGATTAGTCGGATTTTCAACAATTAAAAATCCGGGGGGTGCTGTTGGTGCAAATGAATAAAGAATGTAACCCTGTCGGGCTTGATTTGATTGTTCCATATTAATTTGATAACTTCCTTCGATTACATCACACGTTAAATTAAGTGCGATCACCGATGAAATATTCACATTGTTCGGTGCGATATGTCTACCGTCGCCGTCGGGAGAATTATTATAAGTGAGGATAATAGGCTTCGGCTGGCTATCTTTCCATGATTGATAGATTTTATTAAATCCTTCGTCGATGGCAGTTCTGAGTTTTTTCTTTAACTCGGGAACATTATATCCTGGTAATTTATAATTTGGATTTTCATTTATATTTTTTTTATAATCTTGAGCTGAGCTAGTTTTTGAAATCGGGCTATTTTCATCAGTGAAGAGATTAGTAATCCTCGAATTAAATATTTCCATGTCATCGATGATTTTATTACCCGCGGCGACTACACTAGTAAACTCAGCTTGTGTAAGAAAGCCAGATCTTAACGAGGGTAATAACGACAAAAAATCATTATTCATTCTATCAAGGATGTGATCTTTAATATCTACAAATGTTGGACTTGTTTCATGTATTTCCAGAATTTCACCTTCCTGTGGGATATAATCATTAAAAAATGGAATTCTCCACACATCTTCACCATATTGATTCTTACGTCGATATCTTTTTGTGAAGTTTATATCCTCGAATTTTTTATAGGTTTTTGATGGATTTTCAGGTCCTATTTCATCAGTGACGTAATCAGATTTTACAGGCTCGGGCGTGGAATTATCAGCACTTCTAGGTGGATCTTCGGGCCATCCTAATACTGTTCTTATTGAACTGTTATAAATATCTACAACATACCCAGGAGAGCCTATTTCAATTGTAGATGACAGTGTTGGTTCATGAACTGTTATCGCAATTTTTGATTCTTTTTTAGTAATGGATTTTATTCTACGTTGTAATTCATTATTAATTTGCTCAATTTGATAGGACCCAGTTGGTATTGAAACAACGTTCCAATCTGGAGTGTCATCTTTTTTATTCCTATATGCAAATACCAGAGAATTATTAGGTCTCTGACCGCCAAATGGACCGATCTGATATTAGGCCAACTATGATACACTCGTAATTTTGCCAACGCGATTTCCTTTACTGAAACAGGTGAGGGAAAATTCACACTGAATTTAGGGTTTGTTGACGATATTGATATCATACTTGTTTTCCGCGGAGTGGTATTTTCTGCTATCCGCTGAAGTAGTTGAATCTCTTGCGACATTATTATTATTATTTACAATGTCTAATTTTGCAATAGATGAAAAAACGCTAGCGTTTTTAATCGTAGTATCATAAATACGTATCATCGCGGAGAATTCGTCTTCGGTAATTATCGTATCATCAATCGATGATGACATCAACGAGGATAATTGTGAGTAACCGTTAGATACTGCTTGATGTTTTACTATATAGTCGTTAAGTTTTTCTTGAGAACACGATGATATTTTTTTAGTAATAGCATTTGCAAGTCCAGCAAATGTTGTCACCGCGGAAATAGCAATTGGGACAGCAATCGGAGCTACCATTGTTACTGAAGATAGTATAATACCAGCACCGGCCATTATACCAGATACCGAGTATACTGTAACATCAATTGCGGTAATTCTCCTGCGATACTTTTTAATTTTTATTTCATATTCATCAATGAGTGTTTTGAGTTTTGTTAAGAACTCTTTGACGGTATCATAGCGATATTGCGATGATGGAATCATATTATTTTAAAACCTCAAGTGGTTTTTAATTGTTAAAAATTCTAATTTAGATCAGCTACAAACTCCATGTACCATACAAATGATGTCTTATTTAAATTAGGATCAGTGCTTGTTATTGTAAACCGTTTGTATTCACCCACGTCAATAGTCGTTGAAATCACGTTGTTGTATCCATATGAAGTCGATGATGATATATTAAACTGATTCAGTGACACTATTGTTAATCGATAAATACCCTTGTTTGACACAGTGAGGGTTACTGTATTCTTTTTAGGTTCCCAATCTAATGATCCAGAGAGAACTGTGTATATCATATTTATGATATTTCTCTCATGAGGAATCTTTATTCTTTCAAGTAGCGGAAGATTGTCTGTTTTAAATTTTGTAATATCCTCGATAGATTTTTTAATACTATTAATGCTATCTCTAATAATACTAAATCCAGCATCATTAATATTTTTAATACTGGATTTAATTTCATCAAAATTGGATTTAATTTCAGCGAGAGATGGAGAGGTTACCGCTGGTGTTCCAAAGAATTTATTGATAATATTTCTACGAAGGGAAGTATATGTTGTTATATGTTTTTCAAGTTCTTCATTTAAATTTTTTAATGCATCTGTGATTGTAGAAACGAGTACACCCGGTTTGAGTTTTCCATCATTTGAATATAACGCTATTGTATCTTCAACGACGTCACGTCTTCGTATTAAGACATCATCCAATGAAACATTACTAGATTTCAATTTGCCCTGGCGATCTTGAAATACAACTATTTCCCCAGGATCTACACTTGACAAATTTAATGTCTCGGCGATTTCATCTTCGATTATTTTTTTTACACTTTCGACAGCGAATTTGCTATCGGTTTCTGTTTTTTTTTGATTCTGATAAAGGTCGTCCCCAAATATCAATCATTATACGAAAATGCTACGTTTTTCTAAATCATAACGCTATCGTTTTTGCCATTGCCTGCTAGTATATTCATTAACAACAACTTGTGGTGGTTTTCTTGGAAATTTAGATATCTCTGCAAGGAAGTTTAATACCTCACGACCGCATATCGGTGGATCATTTAACTGTTGTGTTGGTAGCGTGGAATAAAAAATTGGAGATGACTTTGTTATTGTGGATACATATCGCATGAATTCTTTTGGTGGAGCTAATCCATATGAATCAAAATAGACAATTCCACGTGGATCAATTGCATATGCGACCCAATGAGTTCCTTTTCCGCTGCTGTTATCGAGATTGATAATACCCGTTTCATTTTTCATTGGTTTTGACGGTAATTGATCTCTCATGAAAACTCCTCTAAAGTTTTTTATTGATAATGATTTTACAGCATCAATTAAATCAAAATTGGACATTGGTGAAAATCCAAGGGATTTTTCCACTAATAAGCCGTTCCTGGTATTCTTAGGCCCGTGCCCTTGTACCAATTGTGTGGAGTTCCTGGTAGTCTTAGACCCTTTCCTTTTTTTTATAGCCTTTCCCAGTAGCTTTTTTCAGGGCCATTCCTGCAGCAGTACCAACGGCTCCTAACGCTGCCGCCTTCGCAACCGCTGGGGCAGCCGCTGCAATCAATGCTGGAATAGCAGCTAACAGCGGGAATATTCCACCCGATTTTATCATACTGGCGATAGCTGCTTTCGAAAAATCAATTTGAACTCCTCGTTTGTTCTTTAGCGCATCATTGAAATGTTTTATTTGACGATCTGTCAATGATAATTTATGTGCACCACCGGACATTTGAGTGGGTTTCAGCGTTATTGTAGTTCCACATTCTTTAGCCGACTTTGATTTCAATTTCTTGACCTGACCATCAGTCAACTGGACATTAACAATACTATATGTCATTCTATTCTAAAATGTAATTTACACTTTCAATTGATCTTATTGTGAAAATCCTAACTACATGTTTTCCACTGGTGCATCAATAAGTCTCATTCGTCCGCCAACTCCTTCTAACAACATTGATTTATCACTGAGAATGACAGCAACTGCTCTATAATCGGCTATACCAGCAGGGCGTTGTACCCGAGCTTGGAAGTATATATCAACAACAGATTGTCTCATCATGTCAAGATGTTCCAATGAAAAGTAATAAATCGGATAGTGTTTTTCAAAATCAATTTGCGATATTTGCAAACCAGTATCAACATTTTGATCACGACCCATATACGACAATATTCTATGATATACACGAGCTATGTAGTTGTTTTCATAATCAAGCTGTACAATCTCTGCTGGCTCTTGTTGTCCGTTTATTCTCAACGAAACTTCACTTACCCCTAATTTATCAAATATCATATGACTAGATACTTGACGACTCACTCGATTTGCATCCTGTAACGCTATAAAGATATGACGTGGAGCTGAAACACCTTGTTTTGATGCTAAGTGCCATGTAAATGTGCCATTTACATTAGCCTGCTTCGTATCAGTCGTTGTTGTTAGCCAACTTAGCAATGATTTTCCACCTGTGTCCATAAACGATAGTAATTCTTGCTCTATTGTAACTGCTGGTGTCAAGACGGGCATCCATAAAGTCAATTTATTTAAAATGACTTTACCATCATCAACACCATTAGCACGCCAAATTGCATCATTGTCATTTTCCTTTCGCACTAACACGACTGTATGCTTTGCTCCATAGATGACTTTTCTGACATTTCTACAGAATCCGAATATGTGATGTAACGGAATTGCACATGAAAATCGTCGATGTTGTCCTTTCAATGTTCCATTTCGTGTTGCAAATCCTAGATTGAAATTACCATTAACCCTTTTTAAAATGTCGAATTGAGCGCCTGGTCTATCTTCACGGTCTAGATTAGCTGCGAGTTCTTGATCAGCTTCTGCAGTAGCTTGCGCAGTTCGTACTTTAATAAACTGAATATGGTCAGCATGTTCAGAAGTATCCTTAGCAAACATCATAGACGGACCGGCCGACCTTGTATAATCATCAGAATATCTCGCAAGTCCGATTATTGTTGTTGCAATATCAACATCTTGTTCTATTGATTCAATTTCTTTTCCATCAATGATATATCTTGCACTGTTAAATAGCGCCATAATGCCATTATTTACGAAACCAACTCGGATATTTTGGTTATTCCCATATGGTGTATCAGCTGCAACATTTGTTACAAGTTCTCCTTCTACTTCAATAAACGCCTCACACGGCAAAAAGTATCTACTTGTATCTTGAACTTGAAGTTCAACTCTCCCTCGTTGATTTGGCTCTCTTGCAGGATAGGCATAATACTGATAGTTAATTTTAGAATCATCTTTATTCACCGGTGCCGCCATATCAAACGCTGGATCAGCAATTTTTTTAAATGCCATTTATACTAAAACGTATCGTTTTTCTAAATCATTTTCTTTTTCGATTTCCTCCAAGACCGCTTCCCGCTATCATACTTGCAATATTACTACTATCTGGTGAAGTCATTGCTAATGATGCTAGTTTTTGTTCCACTGCGTTATTTATCACTTTACTGACATTTGCAGGCATCATTGTTGTTGAAGGTAGCGGTGGTGGTGGTTTTCGTCCGAATCTAGATTTCACCAATGACGTTATTCTATTCTTTGCGGTAGAAAAGGCCGTTCCTGCAAGATCTCCAACAGCGTTAATTCCCTTATTACGAATAACATCAATGGCTTTCATCGCTAATTGTTTAGCAATTGGTGCTACTTTTGGGGCTATTCTTGTGAATAAACCAGCCATGATATTTCCAAGGCCGTCTCCATAGTATGCCTTATAAACGGGCAATCTTGAGTTCACTACATACACGTTTGTTGGTTTATTGTGATTATAGTGTACTATCATCTTATTTGAAATGACTTTGCAATTTCTAAATACAATTTCAATCACTAAATTCCCCCGGAATTCCGTCCATTAACTCATCCAAGAGTTCTCGATACGTATGAATATCAATTATCCCACCTTGGAATAATCGTCTGCAAATATCAAATGCTTCATTAGTTATTTCGACTGAGTTATTTCCAGCTCGCTTACCTCCCATAAGAACCTCAAGTCGTGATATATCATTAATGATATTACTAGGACACATATGAGAATCATGATGAGAACTTCCATAACCCTTTCCTGAAGAATTTTTTGATTCGGAAACGTTTTGAATTTCTGGAGCTGGTTCGGAAACGTTTTGAATTTCTGGAGCTGGTTCGGAAACGTTTTGAATTTCTGGAGATTGTCGACCTCGACCTCGACCTCGACCTCGACCTTGTTGTTGTTCTTTTCGTTGATGTTGTTGTATACCATACGCATCAACTCCCATTTTAAAAGCTCTGTAATTCAATGTATCCTTTTTTAAATTGCCGGGTTCATTTTTATTAATTTTAAATAACCAATCCACCCATTGATCTCGTTTTATTGTGTTTTTTTTATACTCATCTTTTAAAAATTTCCCTCTCTTATAATAACTTTTGACAGCAAAGTCACCAAATTTTATATAGTCTTCATTTTTCAGCAATTGATATTGTTTGATTTCTTCTATAGCTTTATCAGTGAATTTCTCGTTAAAAGGAACACTTTTTTTAGTGGAAACACTAGCATCTTCAACGGGGTTATCATCAGTATCAATATTATCCATTTGTTGTATTTCTCGCTGAGTTTGTAACTCACCTGAAAGCTGTTTTATTCCCTCGTGAGTTTTTTCAGTTTCTGTAGCAATCTTTCCTAATACATCAATAATAGGTACTGCTCCCTCTTTAGGGATGTCGCCGTATATAGCACGTTCTGTTGCAAGTTTCATATCTTTAGTGGCTTTAGTTACAGGGGCAAAAAGTTGTTCGCTTCCAATAGAAAAGTCAGTCTGCGCTTGCTGTCTAAGTTGTAGTTTATCTCGCACGTTATCTCGAATTGGTATAAACTTTTTCAGTAATGCTAACCTCTCACGGGCTAGTCTGGTAGTTAATGCTTCTGATGTCATTATTGGAAATGCTAACGATTTTTCAATTGTCGGTTTCACTTGCATCAATCAAACGTCTTATAGATTTCACTTTCAAAGCAATCTCTGACCGAACTTGGTACTGTTCCCCGAGTTTCTTTCTAATGGCTTCAACTATACTAAATAGCCGAATGAATAAATTAATATCATTGTTATACAAAGAAGCATTAACCGCTTTTTGGATTCTTTTTATCAGTGAATACATTTTAGGTAGAACATATCTTCCATGTTTCAATTGTATATCAATTTGTTCAAATTCATTCAAAAGTCTGTCTTCATTCAAAAATTCAGAAAGTACGATTCCTTGATTTCTTAAATTTGATATTTCTGTGATGATAGATGTAATATCTTGAAATTCCATTTATTATTATTACTAATGTATTTGTATCTTTAAAATATTTTTATATACAAAAAAACAAAACATATACAATGCCCGTCTCTTCCTCATTCGAGTTTCGAGGCAAGAAAGGGCACATACATTAAAGACTTATACAATACCCTAACCCCCCAATCGAGTTCAAGGGCGGGTTATATGGGTATTAGACGTGAAATCCAAGTGATTTCTTTACAAACACTGAACATATAACATAAAGCCTCATTTGGAACCTCTTTCGCGCCAAACGACGTCAAAGAGGCCCAGAGGGGGGACAGCACATTCTTGGAACTCATTTAGTGCCTTCGCATTATATAAGCCCAAGGGCCACAAACATAGATCTCCCAATTGGAAGCTCTAACGTAACAAATGCTATATTAGGTCTTCCGGAAGATATGTTGTGGGGGGGACAGTACATTACATATAGGATGATATATATACAATGAATGAGTATTTACAATGAATGAGTATTTACAATGAATGAGTATTTACAATGCGATTATAGGTTATATATACAATGCGATTATAGGTTATATATACAATGCGATTCAATGAATGAATATTTACAATGAATGAATATTTACAATGAATGAGTATTTACAATGCGATTATAGGTTATATATACAATGCGATTATATAGAATGGTTATATATACAATGAAATGATAGGATGGTTATATGATAGGATGGTTATATGATAGGATGGTATGATAGGGACAGTACAGGACGATACAAACATGAAACGACGGGGCGGACCTACACCCAATCTGCCAATCAAAAGCAACCCAAGAAATTAACCCTGGTTGCAGTTGAAAAAATTCAACCACACCATGTCAATGGCGTGGGAGGTTTGATTGGCAAAGTGGGCTTCGTTTTAAAGCCCCAAACTTATTACGGCTCATATTATATATAAGGTGAACTAATACTGCAGTGTCAATGTGTAGGTGTGTATTTATTTTCCTAGCATTTCATAATGAATACTGTGTAGTAATTTCAATGGAAGCTAAGTATTTAAATAAAACATTAAAACAAGAAATACAACTGTTAAATAATAGCAATTTTTTTATTAATTTCTATAATATTACGATTAAATAATCGTAGTAATAATGGATTTACATGACAAGATAACTCCGTAATGGGGATCCCTGTCAATTCAGGACCTGCTATTTCTTGAATCGAGAATGATATTTTTCTGAATTTTATTACACATAGCCACACTAAAAAAACTAAACTACATGTAGCGCATTTTACTATTTTGACCTCACATACAATCTATTTTAATTTGTAATTTTAAAGTAATTTCATTTTCATACAAACGCTGTTAACGCCGTCTTTGTAATTGGGATTTTTAAAAAATCTATTAATAGAACCCTGGCCCAGTGTCTTGTCTTACACGCGCGCGTTCCGGTACAATAACTATATTTACTATGTGGCTGTTCCGGCTGTTCCAGTTATTGTCATTTACTCTTTTAATGCATATATACGTGAATATTGCGAATAAATATTGAAAAAAAAAATATGTATTAACGCGCGAAACGTTTTTAGTGTTTTGCCCTATGGTAATTGATCTGAATGGTAAAATCATGCAAAAATGACTAAAATAGCATAACTCACTATTGAGAGTTATCTTGTAAATAGGAAAACTTTATTCTATGTCCATTTTTCTTTGAGATAGCTGTTTGATAAATCCCTTCAGCAACTTTTCGTACTGAAGGAATACATATTCCAAAATATTTTCCCGCAGCATTCATTGAATGAAAAACTCTTTCTTCATTCGTCGTTGTATCAAATGACTGTACTGGTCTCTTTCCAACTGACTTACAAGTCCCTGTCTTTCCGTTTTTTATATTCTCTCTTTGAGAAATGCATTGTAAATTGGAAATCGCGTTATTTTGAATATTAGAATCAATGTGATCAATAACACAGCCATCTTTAATCGGTCCCATATAACACTCAAAGACTACCCTATGACAGAGATATCCCTTTCCTCCAGCAGTAAATTTCAAGTATCCCTGATTATTAACAAAACCACATGGTTTCTTTAGTCTACAGTGTCTAACAACACCATTACGAGATATTTCATAATTAACGAGTATTGGATGTGGTCTGAATTCTTGCTCCATTTATATAATAATACTATTTGTCTAATTCATTATTTGCTTTAATTATAAATCTATTAATGTAGTCTTGAGGGGTTTTTATGATTTTGTCTTTGACAGAGTCATGGTTAGGGTCAATGATGGCGTTTTTTATTCGTTTATCATAATAACGTTTCAATTCTCTAAACCGCTTACCCCCACAATTGATACATAATTGTGATTTTCCTCTCACACCCACCCAACAATTTATGCATGGGGACGGGCCTGTCGAATTATTTCTGACACTCTGTAAGTGATATCCACAGAACTCACCTCTACACGATTTATTGCATGGGGTTACTGATCCGATCATAAGCCATTTGCAGTGATTCATTATATATAAACAAACTTTTCTATTTAAATACTTGTCTTATTTATATGAATGAAGAATTCAAGAGATTATCGGCAATCAAGCCTCGGAAAAATATTAAATTCAATCTTGATAGAACTCTCGAAGACGTACCAAAAGAGAGAATAACTAATAGAAGTCTGATTAGAAAAATACGAGATTGTGTTCATGAGTTTAAACAGGATGGTGCATCACACACCTGGTCAACATTTAGAATTGATGGTGTTGTTGATGCTAGAATGAATGATGAAACAGCAGCTATGATACTATCACAACTTGGCAATAAACGGTATTTTATCAGAGTGAAATTCATTATCAAATTAGAATCGGGCGAATATATTATAAGAGACAAATTTGTTCCAATTCTCAAAGATGGGACATCAGTCATTGTTAGCCGTTATTCCAGACCAGGGCTGTTAACTGGAATTGATAAACCATACTATGAAAAAGCGTATCCAGAAACAGCAGTCGTTTATGGGATGTATCCGTTAAATAACCCTGACATTGGAAAACTAGCACCAATGAAACAGTCAACGTCAGCGGAAAAGCCACTCAACTGTGTGGCACAAAGAGTCTTAGAACATTTTACAAATGCACTCCGTGGGAATAAATTAACCGATCTAAGACATAAAAAAATAGATGAATGGGAGCTAACAGTGAAAGAGAACGGAGCAACTATTTCCGATATAGCTAGATTGGAAAAGTCGTTGAGATTTCCGATAACCGTTTTAACGATAACTGGCGAAGTATTATACGAATCGAAATACAATAAAAACGGAGCTCCAATCAAAATTATTGATCATAACAAGCACGCATGGACATCCGCGGTTACAATATTCCCGCGAGACAGAACAGTGAAGTATATCCCAGAAGAATTCATCAAGGATGGTATTCTCACTGAAGAAAGATTATTCGATGCTATTGCTAGTTTGTGTAAAAACGACCCTGTATCAGTATGGCTACTTCATAGTTTTGAAGATGAAGAATGTCAATTCAATCAATTTGTGAAACCTAACGGTGAATTATATCGTACTGAAAGTCTACATAATAGGATGAAAAATCTAGCAATAAGTCTCAGTGAAAACGCTAGCGTTTTTAATGAAAATCCGAAGATTACGAACAGTTACTTACAAATTGTTTTACAATTCCATCAGTTGCAGCTCATTTTGCAAGAAAGAAAAATAATTGGAAACCAACACGAAAAGAGTTTTTACAGGATGTTCAATCCAGCTGTTTGGAATATTATCATGGCGGTCTATGGAACGTTAAGTACAATCGTGAGAATATGATATCAGTTGATATCGTTGCCTGTTATCCAGGAAGTTTTCTAGGATATGGATTCGCTGGTGAGTATTTTAAACGGTTTGGACATCCCACACATGAAATGACTCGCGTTGCTATTAATGGACCACTGCCTGATTTTGATTTGACCGGTTTTGCTTGCGTAGTATCATTTGAATTCGCTGAAGGACTTCATCCGTGTTGTTATGTTTGGATTGGTAGACACATGGCTGAAAGGATGTGGTTACCAATAGTGTTATTGCGATATATGATTGATTGTAAAGTGTTAGTTTCGTTGATTGTCAGCGAAGCGATTATCTCATATCGAAAACAAACCAATGTCTGGTTACCAGAACCAGAATGTCTTGATAGTATAATCGATAAGTCTAGAAAACATATTGATGCTGACGAGGAGTACATCATTGAATGGTCAAAAAAGATATTTAATCAACGAAATAATGAAGCAAAGGATCTCGGCCGAAGAATAATCGGTAAATTTACACAGGGTGGAAAAAAATTTAACTTTAAAAAACAATCCTCACGATTGATTATAGATGATGCCGAATACGACTTCGTTATTAAAGATGCAGTAGAGAAAAATAGATACGCAAATTGTAAAACAGCCTTCTTGTCCAATAAAACAAAGTTAGGTAGAATTGTTACTTACAGTGATGGAGAAAGCTCTGCATATCTACATTTGAGAGCTTCTATGCTGGGTTATGCATCTATCAATTTATTTGCAATGATAAATAGATTTCCTAGTATAGCAGTCAGAGTTGCAATTGATTCAATGTATGTCGATAAAAAATATATCAAAGAGATAACTAAATTTACTAATAGCGAAGAGACTTGGGGAACATGGCGAATTAAACAAGAAATACAACGCGATTATTCTGAATCAGCAGACGTTGAGATTAAAAGCAGTTACCTGAAGAACGATAATTCTATCAGTGAAAAATCTATGTCTAAAGCACCACCGATATCAGATCCAATTTGTAGATATAAAACAGTTTATTTAAACGGTTGTGGTGGATCTGGAAAGACAACACGTGCGATAGAATTATATCGAGAGAGAACGTCCATGATTGTACTCACACCAACCCATAGACTAGCGAGAGAGATCAAACAACGAAATGTTGAAGCTTGCACGTATCATAGTTTTTTTCGATACAAGGGCGATGCTTGGACTCCTGAGCGAATGGGTGAGAAATTTATTCCAGCGGTTATTATTTGGGATGAAGCATGTACTGTTTCAGAAGATGTATTAAAAATGTTTCTTGATTGGTTATTGCAAAATAATACAAAAATTATATTGTGCGGCGATCATGGTCAACCACCACCATTTGTTGGTAGAAGTCCACATAATTGGTTAAAAGGATTTGTTGATTATTACGAAGAAATTGATACTGACTATAGAGCACTCGATGAGCAGTTACGTGAGTTTAAAAAACTAATTAGATTACAACCCGATAGAATTCAATGTGAAGTAGCGCGTGAAATAATTTCTGAAACGCCTATGAATGATTTTTGGGAAACATGGAAACCAAATGATTTTGTAGTAGCAAGTAGAAAGATAGTCAGAGACGCACTTCAGAAAAAGTTGTTTGAGCTACACAAGAAAAAATTCCCAACGTTTCCAGTGCCGTTGTGTTATAGACCATTGGATACACGAAAGCAGAATATTGAAGTTGAAATTCCAGGCCAGACGGAGAAACAGATTCTAGTGTTAAATGATATTGTGCTAGTTGATATCAATACTGTAGAAGATGCATTATACGCTGATAAATCACCATGGACGCTTGGTTATGTAACAACAATACACTCGTCACAAGGATTGACCATCACGGATACAATTGTTTGGATAGTTGATAATCGCATTGAATGGTCAAATTTAGTCTATCTCGCAGTGTCCAGAGTACGACGAATAAATCAACTACGAAGGATTGTTTTCGATGATGATTTTAATGCAAACGATGATAACACTGATATTAGCATCATTAATAAAAAACTCTCTGGCTACAAACAGCAGGACAAAAAAAAACAACGAGAATTTGATATTGATGCTGAAGTAATAATTGCATTAAAAGAACAACAGAATAATCACTGCGCCAGTTGCAATTGTATAATGCACTGGCAGTATTCGGATAAAGACCCTCGACAATTCACCGTAGACAGAAAAAATAACAGTCTTGGTCATGTCAGAAACAATGTGATGTTGACCTGTCTTGAGTGTAATAGACGTAACGGAGCTAGTTAAGACCATGTGGCGGTAATTGAGTATCGTCCGGAATGACTTGTAGTTGTTCGCGTGTAAAACCACGCTGAGGTGCAGTTGAATCCAATCTGTAGATTGGAGGTCTACCAGTTGATCGCGTTATAGTTGAAATTTTATGCGTAGTAACACTCCATATAGGATCAGTAGCTCTTCTTTTACCGCCTTCAAGCTCTCCTGGTTCGTATAAATATCTCACAGTAACATCACCGAGAAGTGGCTGAGTGCTAACCCGCTGCGGTTGTTCGGGAATATATTCTTTTTTTATTGCAATATTTGGTTTCATATTAATAGTTCGAGTAATCTCGTTATTTAACGCTGCAACTACACTCGGTAACCTTTGGACCCATTCACGAGATCGTTTTTCTTGGATGAATTCTTTTGCATATTGATATCCAAATAACCGTTCTGCAAGAGTTCGATTAAATCGTTCTACAATTGCCTGATCACGATGTAACGCAGTATGCCCCCGTCGTATTGTAACACTATGAGTTTTCATTGTTGATAGAACAGCACCTTGAAATTCTTTGCCAGGATCAACTTGTAATAGATTTGGCCATCTTAGAGGACCTCGTCGATAAATCCTTTCAAATGCAGAAGCGACTTCAGAAGCTGACTTTGTTTTCAATGGTTCTGCTTGTTTAAATCGACTCGCAATATCAACTACAGTTAGCGCGTATTTGTAACCATGGTCATGTGGTAAAAACAATAAATCAGCCTGATGAACTTCATTGGGTACGGTAACATCAAAATGAGAATAATTAATTTGTTTAGGCGGTGGTAGATAAATTTGCCATATAGCTTGTTTGGATAACCAATCTTTTGCAGTGGATTTTTTCACTTTTGCAGCGTTAGCGAGTTTACTGATTGCTGCTTTACCCCTCCAGTATCCTTTCGGAGAATAATAAATAGATTCCATACTATAAAAACACTGGTGTTTTCAATTACCAGCACCTAACACTAATTTGCCTTTCATAGCTGATTTGACCAACCATGAAGCCAATTTTTCTTTGAAGGATTTATCGGGAATAGCATTTAAGGCATGAATTAATTTTACATCCGCGATATGTCTTTGTTGCAAATTATTGCTTTTATATGCAACATCATGAGCATGACATGCCTTATCAATAGCATTTATCGGATACTCACCAGGCCGGGGCTGATTTTGATCATCAAGTCTGATATCTAATCTCGTTCCGGGACCACAGTAGCTATATCCTGGAAGGTGTTTTTCTCCGGGGTATTTTGCCCATGGGGTTCCGGGGAGTTTTCCAAGTTTTGCGGCAATATCACCTCCGAGTTGCTTTTTTTTAAAAATCTAAATTTTTTTGTACCACATGTTACACACTTACCAGTAAGCGCTAGTCTATTGTTTTTAGTTGTAATGGTTGTCTGATCGGTTGTATCAGTACGCTGTTTACATTTAACACAATATAGATCCATAATTTATATATAGCGTTATGAATATAATTGATTTTTCAGCGACTAAAAGAAGAGAACCGGTAAAACACCACGCAGCGCTTCCGAATTCTGTCCGTGCCATTATAATCGGACCATCTGGATCAGGCAAAACACAATTACTGCTTAATTTGATAATGCGATTTATGAAGTGGGATAAATTATATTTAGTTGCCCCATCCGTAGATGATCAACGGTGCTATGAAGTGCTAAAAGATTTTAATAAAAATGCATCAGAAATTAAAGGTGAAAGTGTAATCGACTTTATTACTGATATTAATGATGCACCATCAGTAGAAGATCTCGATGGAGACATAAACAATCTTGTAGTGTACGATGATGTAATGTTAGATAATCAAAAGAACCCTGCTAGAATATTTTCCCGAGGTAGGCATAAAAACACTGACGTGATATATGTCACTCAACGATATACTCAAATTCCAAAAGTGATTCGCGATAACTGCAATATTCTTGCTGTATTCAATGGCGTTGATACACATACGCTACGAAATATTTGGCAGACATGGTGTTCCGATATGGACTTCAATGGATTTAAAAATTACTTTAGTCATGCTCAGTCTGTCCCATATGGATTTATAACAATAAATTTACACGACCCTCGGTCACGATATCGTATTGGACTTGATCAAATATTTGGTTAAATAATTTGTATTAATCAGCAGCAGAGAGGGTGAAATGACAACATATTTGCGACCGTAGATGGCAGCAATTTGAGTGTGGTTATGACAATGTATTTGCGACAAAATCGCTAAGATGGGGTCTTTATTTTTTTTTGGTTGAAATATGAGATTTCGTAGGAAGGTTCCATTGGCATTCTGAGGCTTTAATCGATTTTGTCGCAAAAATTTGTAGACGTAGATGGCAGCAATTTGAGTGTGGTTATGACAATGTATTTGCGACAAAATCGCTAAGGCTCCATTTGTAAAATGGGACCTTTAATTTTTTTTTGGTTAAAATATGAGATTTCGTAGGAAGGCTCCATTGGCATTCTGAGGCTTTAATCGATTTTGTCGCAAATATATTGTTGTAGGATTCACCCTCTCTGCTGCTCGGTGAAAATAATGGCACGGATGTAAACAAGGCTTCATTGTCATTTTTAGTTTAGATTAAATAATTGTCTGAAGCAGGACGCAACGATTATTGTTTATTCTTATCTGCTGCCGGTCTAATAGCTGATGGGATGAGTCGGTGTATCTAGATTCTAGAAACAATAAATGTCAGTTGTAAAGGTGGATTCATTGATCTGCATGGAAAAGTCTGCAGCGAGTGGGACTAGTACCGTACTTAGACCAATATATATATATATATATATATATATATATATATATATATATATATATATATATATATATATATATATATATATATATATATATATATATATATATATATATATATATCCCATGCCTTCAAAATTCAAATCTGCCGGCGATAAGCCGGACTATAGTGTCGGTTATACAAAGCTGTAGGTTATGCCAACGATTGTTTTATACACAAAACCCCAAAATCCGCGGACTAGATGATTGCGGATTGTCTCCGTCTGCGGGACATATGCGGGAAAACACGGTAATTGCTAGAGTTGTAACTGGCCCTACAACACAATTAATTTTACTATATAGACTCTACATTTGTTTCTCAGTACTGAACTTTCCACTGTGTGACAATCAATACAGATCATATGTTATTCTAAAATACCTTCAAAGATGACTTTACGTTGAAGTTTTTGTCAAGGTTTGACCTGCATTTTTTTGAGAGGCTGAATTGTAAACAAAACACCATGCAACGGAAAAAGGATTTCACTTCCGGATCATCACCATGACCTTATTACTCAATGTGTACTGTCGCCGAAATCCACGCAGACAACCACACCATAAGCTCCCATTCTAATAATAAACAATTGCCTTTAAATCCTTACAATAACGCCAAAATCTAACTCTGGTATTATCACCAAACGGAGACAGGAAAAGGTTATCTAAAAATAGACTTGGACTACATTCGTGGGTACTGAACCGGATTTTATTTATTGTGTACTGATGCCTGAAAGGTTCAATGTTTTTGTCTAACTTTTATATTTGCATTTTTTTTTTGCATGCCACTACCTTTTCAACTCCATACATAAAGTCATTTGAACTTTCTTTGCAAGCAAGACATGTGACAACTGTCAGAAAGTGTGTAGTGCTGGTGTTCTATAGGGTGCAATTTAAGGTCCAATTGTTGTTAAGAAACCAAAACTAAATTTGCTATATCTTCCTTAATTATAGAAATTTTTCAATGTTGTAGAAACCTAATTGTAATACTTGATAAAGCCTGTCTTAAAAAAGTTTGAAATTAAAAAATATTGATATATTAAATTCTAATGGAAATATAAATAAATATTTAAATTTTGAAAACTATTTATTTAACAAAAATATATTTTCATACAAGTTATAGCAATCAGCTTTACAAATTTAAGACAGCAATGAATGGTGCTTAAAACAAATGGTATTTTGGGTCTGTACTAATGATAATATTAATCCCAGGGGTACTGAAGCATGATAGCTCACAGTGATTTTGACAGCAAATTGCAATATGCCTATCAAGATGCATATAGGTTTACATACTAAAGAAACAATGACAGGTGCTATGTTCCACTTGTATGTTTCAGGTACTTGGGCAGTTGTTTGTATAACTAATAGCCCACTCAAATTTAAAGTTTTGATGTTACCACTACCATGTTTTATATCAAATATGCATTCCATTTTAATGCCGATGACTACAAAAGTCAACAATGCAATATGAAAATACAGTTTCAGGGAGGTTCCACCTTACTGAAAAATGATGTGAATTTCTCTCATGACCGTATACGCCATGTCTTTGAGATGCTGTATATCAGTGTACTGATATGAACTCGTCTTGGTCACTTATAGCAGCACACTGCACATATCCTTATGAGACTTTGCTATCACCATTGGACTACTGAGAGCTTCCAAATTGATCAACTCTAATACTTTGTTCCAGATACCAAGCTAGACCTGAAAAGATATAAAATACTTCACTTAATTCTAAAACACAATAGAAAGATGTAGGCAAATGAAGTTAAAATGTGTTAGATATGGTGATTTCAAATTAACATTCAGGTTGCAAATATGCATAAAAAAGGTACACTTGATGGAGTGACACTCAAAGATGTGAAGCAATGGGCATGTATTAAAGTGACAAATACGTCCTAAATATAGATGAAGTTTCTACAAGCATATTTAGTCATTTACAGGTTAAATAACTAATCAGGTAGAGTATGTATCATAAAGTTTAAGGCAATGTTGGAACGGTGAAGTTTGATCATTGGTGCAAACATTGATACATACTAGTATAGTGGAAAGTCAAATGACAATGTACAAAATTAAAATTATTATTATATGCAATCCTATTTATAAAGGAAAAACAATTTTAGATATTGGGAGTGAATTCATCAAAAGGTGGCCGCACAGATCAACTCTAGGTACCAATGGATCCTATATCGTCAACTAAATGTGAAATTTTCATCCCGAAAACTTGTAAACAAGGATGGATATTTGTATGTGTGGGACATATGCAACATACTTGTTAAAATCACACGTGCAAACATGATTCAAAAAATCGGTTTGAACATTTTTGGTCTATTTTTAAGAGTGTTGGCTACCAAGTTATTAAACGAAATGATTCAATGATTCAATGGAATCAGATATCAGCTGTTGCTGCAATACCGCCCCTCTGTCAAAGTCCTAAATTGAAATGTGTTACCATACAGAGGCATATTCATGATGAAAATAACATCTTGGGATATTGTAAGTGTACACAGACAGAACTGAGCTTACAGATTCACTATAGCAACTATGTCAGCTTACAATGTCAACTTTGGATTCCAAACATTCCAAAATATATGCATATTTGTTCTGCCTTTTTG
>JAEAOA010002027.1:0-10227 GCA_016746295.1 Potamilus streckersoni | reverse complement strand
TTGATAAGGTACTTTTAACATTACCTGTAACATATGTTTTAAAAGATCTGGCAGGGAAACCGATTGTAGGTAGTTTTTATGAACAAGAACTACAGAAAACTGAGCAGGATGTTTTTGTTATCGAGAAAGTGATTAGAAAAAAAGGGGATAAAAGTTTAGTCAAATGGCGTGGGTATAGTGATAAATTTAACAGTTGGATCCCAACCAAGCAGATTATGATATAATGCTATTATAAATTAACTCATACTTTTGTTTGACAGATTTACATTTTACTGGTTTACATAATGATATTAGATACTGCTTACGATCGTTAGAGATCGTCATTAGATTAAAAATCTTGACAAATATGAAATCGAATTTGATATTTTTCTGTCGGCCTGGGATCTTGATATTTAATAAAGGTTTGATTAACTGCCAGAACAGTTGTTGTTCGGCAACGGTAAAATTAAATTTAATTATTTGCTTAGCAATGTGATACTCGACATTATACCGTTTAGTTGTTGATCTGCTGTAATTAGATCTGTCAGCAACAGTGACTATTTCACCATCATCATCAGATTCATTGTTATACAAAATATCATCTTCACTATAACCAACAGATTTGTCTACGAAATCTTTGGAAAATGTAATACTATGCGTGACCTCATCACTGACGACCTTATCGCTGACGACCTTATCACTAGTATCTTCTTCGTAGAGTTCAGCGAGTCGTTTCATCAAGTCCATTATTATAATATATTTTTATCTAATTTATTATTATAAGATGACTGATGAGATAAAATATCACCAAAAAGTTAATATAGTAAATTATAACGAACTAGCCGAAGCGGTAAGAAAATGTTTGTTGGTTTATAGTGTTGATGTTATTGTAATGCAAGGTGATTCTCATAAAATATTACTAACAGAAGCAGAAAAAGATAAAATTAATGAAAATGTAGTAACAACGTTAAAATTTAATCACGATGATATCATAGCATTTGCTCATCATTGCTTGACTAAAACCGAGCTATCAAATATCATATCTAAAACCAATCCTAGCATCGTATTCTCTTGAAAAAGTTGATTTTGTTGCTCCATCAGCTATAATTTTTACGACTGCGGGATTTATCTTATAATATTTCGCCGCAGCTGAAATCGATTTGAATTCGATCTCCTCATCCGTTTCGAGGTTTTTTGAAATAACAGGTTTTATTGGGCATCTAAAATTAATACCATTACTATTTTTTCCTTTTCTCACATTTTCCTGTTGCGTTACTATCTCCAGATTTTCCAATCGATTATTAGTTTGTATATTATTGATGTGATTAATAACAAGACCATTGGGTATAGATCCATTGAACACCTCATAAACAAACCTATGACCAAGATAACGAACTTGATTTGTTGATGTTCCTCTAACAGTTACCCTGATATATCCCATATTGCTAATAGTACTAAGAACTTTTTTAGTTTTTCTATTTCTAATAATACCGCGATCGTTAGCCTCATATCAATCAAATACTGGGTGCGGCTGATACTCATCTTGTAAGGATAAATTTTCAATATTATCATCAGTGACTTTACCATTATAATGATATACACGCTGTCCCTCTGGAATATCATCGCAAAACAACGTGTAAATAAAATCTTTTCTAAACATTGTAATCCTCTCGGCATTATCTCCCTTTACACTAATATTATAACCCGTTGACGTTAATTTGCCAACAGGTATTCTAGTTTTAATGTTAATAACCGAACCAATTACATTTCCAGCGTATAAGTTATACTTTGGGTGAATTTGATAAATCTCTTGCTCACGTGCGCTTGTCAGATTTACTGTCATTATATTATAGGTAATATTTTTTATCTCTAATTGATTTTTAGCGCATGCGCAGTGTGAGATAAAGTTATATTTTGGGTGAACTTGATATGTTTCTTGCTCACATGTGTTTGTTAGATTTGCTGTCATTATATTATAGGTGATATTTTTTAATCTCTAATTGATTTTTAGCGCATGCGCAGTGTGAGGTAAAGTTATGTTTTGGGTGAACTTGATATGCTTCTTGCTCACATGTGTTTGTTAGATTTGCTGTCATTATATTATAGGAGATATTTTTTATCTATAATTGATTTTTAGCGCATGCGCAGTGTGAAAAAATTATCAATTAGATATTACATTATAGTATAATAATGTTAAAATTGCGTGATATAGCTAAGAGAAGCTTTATGGGAGAACCTAATAAAATAGCGACTGCTTTTGCAGGTTTTGATAATAGTTATCAATTTGATTATCAAATTGTTTTAGTAAATTTTACTGCAACTAATCTTTACCACCTATTACAGACAATTGTAAAACGTGAGCTCGAAAAACACAAAAGTATCAGATTATTTGTGCAATACCATGTTATATTTTCAAAGTTAGTTATAATGGAAGAATTAACTAACAAGGAAATTGCAGAACCTTATATGAACGCAAAATCAAGACGTGTTTTGCTTGGGACTGATCTGTTATCACTATCTGATGAAATACACCAAGAAATTTGGAAAAAAATAGAGGAATTTAGTCAATTAGGTTCGGGTTGGAAGTTTGAAATGATCAAAGGAATATTGTTTCACACGATGAAATGTAATGTATTACGAGGTAGTTCATACGTCGACCTGCCACCAAAAATAAAAAGTAAAAGATGTTGTATAAACATCAAAAATGTAGATAACAAATGTTTCCAATGGGCTGTTCTTTCCGCACTATTTCCAGCAGAAAAAAACGCTACTCGTGTTGCAAGGTATATCAGTCATGTGTCTAGATTAAATTTTAAAGATATTAACTTTCCAGTGGCAGAAAATCAAATACCAAAATTTGAAAAGCAGAATAATGTTTCAATTAACGTTTTCGGACTAGATGAAAAGGAGAAGTATATCCGAGATATATTTCAGAAAAAGCTTCACAATCAACTATAAATTTACTGTACTACAAAAATCATTACGTTTGGATTAAAAACTTTAACGGACTAGTTGGTAGACAGTACAATAAGGATAAGAACAAAAAGTTCTTTTGTTACCGCTGCTTGCATGGCTGTACAAACAATGAAACATTACAAAAACATTTGCAGTACTGTAGTGATGTGCAAAGAATAACAATGCCATCTAAAAAAGATAGTGTGTTACAGTTTGTCCATCATAATCACAAACTAAAAATTCCTTTCGTCATATACGCTAATTTCGAATGCCTACTTCAACCTGTACTTGGTGTAGAAAATAATCCTAATCAATCGAGTACAAGAAAAGTTCAAAATCATGTTCCGTGTGGAGTAGCGTATAAGGTAGTTTGTTGTACTGATTCTAGATTATCTAAATCAATCAAATTATATCGTGGTAAAAATCCAGCTGTTTGGCTTCTCAAGCAGTTGATTAATGAAGTTGATAATATATTTACTCATTTGAAAAAAGTAACGCCAATGTTAAAATTAACACCTCAACAAGAATCCGCTCACGAGCAAGCAGAAATTTGTCATATTTGTGAAAAAGCTTTTGACGATGACAAAAAAGTACATGACCATTGTCATTTGACTGGACAGTACCGTGGAGCGGCTCATAATCAGTGTAATTTAAAATTTCATGCTCCAGATTTTATTCCAGTTATTCTTCACAATTTTCGAGGATATGATAGCCATATTATAGTAGAAGCTTTTGGTGATCCTGATATAAAATCTCATCTAAAACTCGATAACATCATCAAATGCATCCCAAATAATTTTGAAAAGTACATGTCAGTTACGCTAGGTAAATTGCGTTTTATTGACAGCCTGCAGTTTATGGCAGCCTCGTTAGATGAGTTAGTGAAAGGTTGTAGTAAATTTGATAACCTAAGAGACTGTTTTGGAGATAAATTTAATCTACTAGCTAAAAAAGGAGTTTTTCCATACGAATACCTCGAGGACTGGAGTAAATTTGATGAAACATCTTTACCTGACAAAGACAAATTTTACTCACAACTTAAAAACGAAAATATAACCGATGACGAGTACAGGTATGCACAAGATATCTGGAAAGAGTTTGATTGTAAGACTTTTGGTGATTCTCATGATTTGTACTTGAAAACTGACGTGTTATTATTAGCAGATGTTTTTGAAAGTTTTCGTGAAGTGAGTTATAATAATTATGGACTAGATCCTTGCTGGTATTATTCTGCCCCTGGGTTGTCATGGGATGCTTTGCTAAAGTTTAGTAAGGTAAGGTTAGAATTACTGACTGATGTTGATATGTTCAATTTTATTGAAAAAGGTATCCGAGGTGGTATTAGCGTGATAACAAAAAAATATGCTGAAGCAAACAACAAATACCTGAAACAGTATAACCCTGACCTTCCTTGAAGTATATAATTTATCTAGATTGTAATAATCTTTACGGTGGTTCGATGGCAGAACCAATGCCTTTTAGCGGATTTCATTGGATCACGGTTGATCAATTTCTATCGGAGACAGAAAAAAAGATACCCGATGATGTTTCCTATTTCGTTGAAGTTGATCTTGATTATCCAAATTCGCTACACAAATTACATAATGATTACCCTTTCTGTGCGGAATCGATGGTAATAGATTATAGTTTGTTATCAAAAGAACAACAAGCGTTAGCATCACCAAGGCAACATTCCATGGTCAAGAAACTAGTACCAAATTTACTTGATAAGAAAAATTACGTTTTGCATTACAAAGTTTTAAAACTAGCAGTCGATGCTGGTCTTGTGTTGAGAAAAGTTCATCGTGTACTAAAATTTAATCAGTCGCCGTGGATGAGAGGTTACATTAACTCGAACACTTCAAGAAGAGCTGTAGCGAAAACAGAGTTTGAGAAAAACTTCTTTAAACTGATGAACAATTCCGTTTTTGGTAAGACGATGGAGAATATTAGGAAACGTGTAATTATTGAAATAGTTAATGATGTCAATCGCAGAAACAAACTTGTGTCAGACGATGATTTTGTGAGCATGAAAATATTTAATGAAAATCTTGTTGCGATACAAAGAAGAAAAACAAATCTAAAACTAAACAAGCCGATCTATGTTGGAGCTGCAGTGTTAGATTTATCAAAGTGGCTGATGTACGATTTTCATTACACTTTTGTTAAAAATCAGTAGCCGGCTAGTAGATTATTGTTTACTGATACTGATTCACTCGTATATGAAATCGAATGTGAGGACATCTATCAGGATATGTATAATAATCGACATCTGTTTGATCTTTCCGATTATCCACGTGACAGTAAATTTCATGACGACACAAATAAAAAGGTTATTGGTAAGTTTAAAGATGAAATGAACTCGAGCGCTATCAAATACTTTATCGGATTACGTAGTAAAATGTATGCCGTATTGTTAGATAATAATAAAATAACGAAAAAAGCCAAAGGTCTACCTCGTGATTTTGTTAAAAAGTTTATGAAATTTGATGACTACAGGTATGCGCTTGATGGTGGTGTTAGTTTTATGAGAGCTATGGCAATTCGAACTAATCATCATAAACTCGAAACAGATGTCATTATCAAACGTGGATTGTATAATTTTGATGACAAACGCTATTGTGAAAATGGGGTAGATACATTTGCCCTTGGGTATTGTTATGATGATAGATCTATACTCGACATTATCTTTTCCAACTGAAATTTTATCTAAACTTATAAAATAATGTTTGAAAATTTGACAATGACAAATAGCTATAATAGTAACATCAAATATCTAATGATGGACGGTAAACAATTGACAGTTGAATTTAATAATGAAACATCAGGTATATGTTTTAATGGAACATGTGACAAGTTAAAACTTTCGCTCATCAGATCTGATGACAGCATGTATTTCAATTATCTCGAACAATTGTATCAAAAGTTGCTAACGGAATTTAAAAACTTTCACAGCCCCATTAGCCAACAAAACTATACTAAACTCACAATTGATCTCGATCGGTCAAAGGTATATTTTATCAACAAAAAATATCCTCTGAACAAACCAGAAATGAAAGATCTGTTTGAGTCCCGTCGCTGTGTGAGTGGTAAAGTAAAATTTAGTATCTATAGTCGTGATAGTGAAATATTTTTAATATCAACAGTTGCAACATTAATCATTGGTAACGAGATATAAAATAATATCATTTTCATTCTAATGCTAGTTTAATTTCCACCTTGTTAACTGAAACGTTCTAATACACAGTTTAATTTTCATCCTGTTATCTTGTGGTTAAAACCCGTTTGCCGTCTTTAGAATAATTGTATTCCACACATGCGCTGTTCTAACAAATTAGTCACCTCTGTGTAAAGAGCTTATCGCATTCCAACACCTGTTGTTTTGTTTGGTTACAAAATACCTGTTTACATATTAGTAGTAGGGGGAAAAAAGAGGTGGGGGAGGGTGAGTCAAAACCCTGTTTTATTTTGGAAAAAAAGGGGGTGGGGTGGGGGATAATTTAGGACTATAATTTATACTTGTTTGGAGGGTAAAAAAAACAAAGTGAGTTGAAAACCTGGTTTTCCTCTACTACTATGTGACGTTCAGATCATACAGCTGTCTGATGAAACGTTTGTTTAAAGGAGACCAGAAATAAAAATTTTCCTTTTATGTATGTAATTTTCTACAAATTTTAATTCGACTGTAATGTTTATAAATTACATATTGTAGGCGGATAGTAATTATATTGCGCGGAAGTTAGCACTATTCCGTAAATTGCCGAGTTTTTTCCGAGTATTTATGAGGCGACAGATCACGTGGTCCCGTGACGCAATACTAGCCAGTCCTGAAACAGAAAGAAGGTGAGCGATACAGAGATCAGATTTGGGTTGCACATTAAAAAGATGAATCTGTTTCCGAGAGTTGCTCATAACTTATCTGTTGAACTGTGTGTTAAGAATTTAAAGAAAAGCAATATAATTTTAACATAAATACTTATAGATTGTGTGCTGTGCAAAAATATGATAAGAATTATGTGATGGTGTCCAATGTGAAAACTAAACATTTTCCACAATGCAATAAATTCATTTAGGAAGGCGAGATTCAAGCGTAGTAATTGTAAATGACGTGTTCATTAACTACTCTCAACACATTACCTAAGGACTAATATTTTGAAAATATTCATCCATCTTAAAACACAGAGATAATACTGAATTCTTGGCCAACTTTTGTGTGAAACAATATCCATCACCGGGGAGGCGTAAAAAGGCATTGAGAACTGTTTTCATCAGTCCTAACTTAAGCATTAGTTTTAAAAAAGCCAACCCACAAATAAATCTGCAAAGCAGAAATTGTAAGTAATTAATTTAAACATCAAGAAGCTTCTTTCTTATGGTTCAATTACAGTGTATTTTACATGCAGGCTTCTTTTAGCTTATTGACAATTCTGATAAGGTATACATATCTGGCATAATAGTTTATGTACTGTACTAATCAGCTGTCAAATATAATTTTTTAGGTACAGGCCCAGGTCTGTTTGACTTGATTGACCTCACAAGTCTTGACTGAAATCCCATAAGACCGGACAGCTCATACCTGTCAACTTTCAAGCCGGGGGAAAAATCTCCCGATTTGGGGGTATTTCCACACTTACCTCATGATCTAGTAATATATCCAAATTCTTAGAAGTAATCGCTCAAATTTATTTTATACCAAATATGGCCTCTGCAGCTTCACATAGCTAAGATCTCTACTGTTTAAACCCGGCACTTGAACGTGAAAGTAACATTCATGAATACAAATAAACAATCTCTCCACCATTGTGCGTGTTGCAAATGTAAACGACTTCATCTTATCTTTGTAATTCTCTCAGACGTTCGCAAGTTGTAGAGATTTAGAACCTCTACAACTGCTTCACAGCGGCAAGTTCGTAAGTGTTTAAATATTGTGTCGATTTAGTCAAATCTTTTGCAATAAACCATAATCACAGAACCGCTGTGCAAAATTATAGATGACTTTGAATTTTAAGTTTTGAGAATAAAATTTACATTGGAAAATTTGTATATGAGGTTGTAACATTGTTCAGAACGTTATCGCGTTGGAACAATAAATCACTTTAATTTGATATTCAAGTTGTTTGCTTCCGAATTCTTGAATTGGAATGGTGTAGCTATACTCATGGTATGCTAGCGTTAGTGGCTGAAAACAATAATAATACTGGCTTGAAACTTATCATTAGAAGGAGCGGTGCAAAATCGCATGAGAGTGTACATTATAATTTTAAAACGTCTGCTAGAATTATTTATCCTCGATTATTCAAACATGTAATATTGTTGAATTATATAATGTAGAGGTTTACAAACACAACGTTTTTGTGTTTATTTGTTTGTCGTAACTATGTTTTGTATTTGCCTTTGAAAAAGACTCATTAAGAGTCGAAAGCGCTTAGGCTAGTTAGTTACTAGTTCGTACTGTTCGTCTTCAGTTTATTGCATCTATTTTAATTAATCCCTGACAAACGTGATCCCTTGGTGGATCCAGTACGCTTGAGAGGGTTGTTATTCGCCATATGATTTGTATTCTTTATATATATATATATATATATATATATATATATATATATATATATATATATATATATATATATATATATATATATATATATATATTAAAAGCGACTTGCTCCAATCAGACTTAAGTCAATCATAACTGCTCTTCGTCGCGTTGTTAAAATCACATTCTCCATAAGCTCTCTATTTGCCAGCAGGAAAACTTTGCAAATTAACCATATACAAGTAAAGGCCAATATGTAGCTCCTGACCAAACTAGAAGTAAAATCTTCACAGACATATTCTTAGACTGACAAAAGACTGAGCTCGATAGAGAAGGCGAGGAGAAAGCCCAGTCATCCCACATCATCTTTATTATCAAGGTGCAAGGTAGTAGGAGAGCATTCAGACATCGTATGTGGTGCAGTCTGACACCATGAACTAAGACGTATGACCATAGTTATCCGTAGTCTGACACCATGAACTAAGACGTATGACCATAGTTATCCGTAGTCTGACACCATGAACTAAGACGTATGACCATAGTTATCCGTAGTCTGACACCATGAACTAAGACGTATGACCATAGCTATCCGTAGTCTGACACCATGAACTAAGACGTATGACCATAGTTATCCGTAGTCTGACACCATGAACTAAGACGTATGACCATAGTTATCCGTAGTCTGACACCATGAACTAAGACGTATGACCATAGTTATCCGTAGTCTGACACCATGATCTAAGACGTATGACCATAGTTATCCGTAGTCTGACACCATGAACTAAGACGTATGACCATAGTTATCCGTAGTCTGACACCATGAACTAAGACGTATGACCATAGTTATCCGTAGTCTGACACCATGATCTAAGACGTATGACCATAGTTATCCGTAGTCTGACACCATGATCTAAGACGTATGACTATAGTTATTCGTAGTCTGACACCATAATCTAAGACGTATGACCATAGTTATCCGTAGTCTGACATCATGAACTAAGACGTATGATCATAGTTATCCGCAGTCTTACACCGAGAGTTTTGACGACGTTAAGCAGACCCCCCACTGTTAAAAAGACCAACGTTCCCGATTTAATCAAACCTGATCGCAGTGCTAAGGATGAAATGTATGACGGTGTGGCAGATGCTGTTGTTGTATTTGCAATATCTAGTCAGATAGGATCATCTCTTTCCGTACACCCGAAACAGTTAGTACACTGAATACCACATCAATGTTTTCGTTATACATGTCATGAGCTTTTTCAAATGCATGTACATTATGGCATTTATTTATGTACCCTAGTAATATCCAGATTAATCGCTGTTGTGTTCGGCGTCCTAGTTTTCTATCATACCTTGAACTGAATTGTGAAGTCGTCAGGAATGACAGCTGCTAACATCAAATGTCAAGGTCACATACATTACTTTTATTACTTATCTGGTCATGTTATTGATATCACTTTGAAGAGGAAACAAACTGAATCTCCTTTAGTTGCATAAAATTAGTTCAGTTTCTGACAGGCATCAACAAACAACACTAAACTTTCGGCAGTAAAGTCAAAAGGTCATTCACGGTGGTAAATCACTATAATATAATATAAAAAAAATTCTTCATTTTCATTTTTTATTTAGTATGTCACACTCTTTAAGAGACATTCTGTACCTGTCTGGGAGTGAAAGGGATACCAAAGGTAATTCTGAATATGATATCTGTACAGGTATCGAATGGAAGTGGATACTAAATAAAATAATTATGGATA